>CAWVNZ010000092.1:0-100000 GCA_963930735.1 Dioctria linearis | reverse complement strand
AATCCCTGGCGGATTTAAAATTTGCGACAGTAGAAAATTATTTTTTGAAAAATTTACTATAGAAGTGGCAATCCCTGTCGTATTTAAAATTTGCGACAGTATAAAATTAATTTTTGAAAAATTTACTGTAGAAAAGGCAATCCCTGGCGCAATTAAAATTTGCGACAATAAAAAATTATTTTTTGAATAATTTACTATAGAAAAGCAATCCCTGGCGCAATTAAAATTTGCGACAGTAGAAAATTATTTTTTTAAAAATTTACTATAGAAAAGGCAATCCCTGGCGTAATTAAAATTTGCGACAGTATAAAATTAATTTTTGAAAAATTTACTATAGAAAAGGCAATGCCTGGCTTATTTAAATTTTGCGACAGTAAAAAATTATTTTTTGAAAAATTTACTATAGAAAAGGCAATCCCTGGCCTATTTAAAATTTGCGACAGTAAAAAATTATTTTTTGAAAAACTTACTGTAGAAAAGGCAATCCCTGGCGCAATTAAAATTTGCGACAATAAAAAATTATTTTTTGAAAAATTTACTATAGAAAAGGCAATCCCTGGCGTATTTAAAATTTGCGACAGTATAAAATTATTTTTTGAAAAATTTACTGTAGAACACCAATCCCTGGCGTATTTAAAATTAGCGACAGTAAAAAATTATTTTTTGAAAAATTTACTAGAGAAAAGGCAATCCCTGGCGCAATTAAAATTTGCGACAGTAAAAAATTAATTTTTGAAAAATTTACTATAGAAAAGGCAATCCCTGGCGTAATTAAAATTTGCGACAGTAAAAAATTATTTTTTGAAAAATTTACTAGAGAAACGGCAATCCCTGGCGCAATTAAAATTTGCGACAGTAAAAAATTATTTTTTGAATAATTTACTATAGAGAAGGCAATCCCTGGCGGATTTAAAATTTGCGACAGTAAAAAATTAATTTTTGAAAAATTTACTATAGAAAAGGTAATCCCTGGCGCAATTAAAATTTGCGACAGTAAAAAATTATTATTTTTGTTAATTTGCTATAGAAAAGGCAATGCCTGGCGTATTTAAAATTTGCGACAGTAAAAAATTATTTTTTGAAAAATTTACTATAGAAAAGGCAATCCCTGGCGTATTTAAAATTTGCGACAGTAAAAAATTATTTTTTGAAAAACTTACTATAGAAAAAGCAATCCTTGGCGTAATTAAACTTTTGCGACAGTATAACATTATTTTTTGTAAAATTTACTGTAGAAAAGGCAATCCCTGGCGTTATTAAAATTTGCGACAGTAAAAAATTTACTGTAGAAAAGGGAATCCCTGGCGCAATAAAAATTTGTGACAGTAAAAAATAATTTTTGAAAAATTTACTGTAGAAAAGGCAATCCCTGGCGTATTTAAAATTTGCGACAGTAGAAAATTATTTTGTGAAAAATTTACTATAGAAAAGGCAATCCCTGGCGTAATTAAAATTTGCGACAGTATAAAATTATTTTTTGAAAAATTTACTGTAGAAAAGACAATCCCTGGCGTAATTAAAATTTGCGACAGTAGAAAATTATTTTTTGAAAAATTTACTATAGAAAAGACAATCCCTGGCGTAATTAAAATTTGCGACAATATAAAGTAATTTTTTGAAAAATTTACTGTAGAAAAGGCAATCACTGGCGGATTTAAAATTTGCGACAGTAAAAAATTAATTTTTGAAAAATTTACTATAGAAAAGGCAATCCCTGGCATAATTAAAATTTGCGACAGTATAAAATTATTTTTTGTAAAATTTACTGTAGAAAAGGCAATCCCTGGCGCAATTATAATTTGCGACAGTAAAAAATTATTTTTTGAAAAATTTACTGTAGAAAAGGCAATCCCTGGCGCAATTAAAATTTGCGACCGTAAAAAATTATTTTTTGAAAAATTTCTGTAGAAAAGGCAATCCCTGGCGTACTGAAAACTTGCGACAGTAGAAAATTATTTTTTGAAAAATTTACTATAGAAAAGACAATCCCTGGCGTAATTAAAATTTGCGACAATATAAAGTAATTTTTTGAAAAATTTACTGTAGAAAAGGCAATCCCTGGCGTATTTATAATTTGCGACAGTAGAAAATTATTTTTTGAAAAATTTACTATAGAAGTGGCAATCCCTGGCGTATTTAAAATTTGCAACAGTATAAAATTAATTTTTGAAAAATTTACTGTAGAAAAGGCAATCCCTGGCGCAATTAAAATTTGCGACAATAAAAAATTATTTTTTGAAAAATTTACTATAGAAAAGGTAATCCCTGGCGCAATTAAAATTTGCGACAGTAAAAAATTATTTTTTGAATAATTTACTATAGAAAAGGCAATCCCAGGCGTATTTAAAATTTGCGACAGTAAAAAATTATTTTTTGAATAATTTACTATAGAAAAGGCAATCCATGGCGTAATTAAAATTTGCGACAGTAAAAAATTATTTTTTGAAAAATTTACTGTAGAAAAAAAAGCAATCCCTGGCGCAATTAAAATTTGCGACAGTAGAAAATTATTTTTTGAAAAATTTACTGTAGAAAAGGCAATCCCTGGCGGAATTAAAATTTGCGACATTAAAAAATTATTTTTTGAAAAATTTACTAGAGAAAAGGCAATCCCTGGCGCAATTAAAATTTGCGACAGTAAAAAATTATTTTTTGAATAATTTACTATAGAAAAGGCAATCCCTGGCGGATTTAAAATTTGCGACAGTAAAAAATTAATTTTTGAAAAATTTACTATAGAAAAGGCAATCCCTGGCGTAATTAAAATTTGCGACAGTATAAAATTATTTTTTGTAAAATTTACTGTAGAAAAGGCAATCCCTGGCGTAATTAAAATTTGCGACAGTAAAAAATTATTTTTTGAAAAATTTACTGCAGAAAAGGCAATCCCTGGCGTATTTATAATTTGCGACAGTAGAAAATTATTTTTTGAAAAATTTACTGTAGAAAAGGCAATCCCTTGCGCAATTAAAATTTGCGACAGTAAAAAATTATTTTTTTAAAAATTTACTATAGAAAAGGCAATCCCTGGCGCAATTAAAATTTTTTGACGGTAGAAAATTATTTTTTGAAGAATTTACTGTAGAAAAGGCAATCCCTGGCGGATTTAAAATTTGCGACAGTAGAAAATTATTTTTTGAAAAATTTACTATAGAAGTGGCAATCCCTGTCGTATTTAAAATTTGCGACAGTATAAAATTAATTTTTGAAAAATTTACTGTAGAAAAGGCAATCCCTGGCGCAATTAAAATTTGCGACAATAAAAAATTATTTTTTGAATAATTTACTATAGAAAAGCAATCCCTGGCGCAATTAAAATTTGCGACAGTAAAAAATTATTTTTTTAATAATTTACTATAGAAAAGGCAATCCCTGGCGTAATTAAAATTTGCGACAGTAAAAGATTAATTTTTGAAAAATTTACTATAGAAAAGGCAATCCCTGGCGCAATTAAAATTTGCGACAGTATAAAATTAAATTTTGAAAAATTTACTATAGAAGAGGCAATCCCTGGCGTAATTAAAATTTGCCACAGTAAAAAATTATTTTTTGAAAAATTTACTATAGAAAAGGTAATCCCTGGCGCAATTAAAATTTGCGACAGTAAAAAATTATTTTTTTGAATAATTTACTATAGAAAAGGCAATCCCTGGCGTATTTAAAATTTGCGACAGTAAAGAATTATTTTTTGAGTAATTTACTATAGAAAAGGAAATCCCTGCCGCATTTAAAATTTGCGACAGTAAAAAATTATTTTTTGAAAAATTTACTATAGAAAAGGCAATCCCTGGCGCAATTAAAATTTGCGACGTAGAAAATTATTTTTGAAAAATTTACTATAGAAGAGGCAATCCCTGGCGTATTTAAAATTTGCGACAGTATAAAATTAATTTTTGAAAAATTTACTGTAGAAAAGGTAATCCCTGGCGCAATTAAAATTTGCGACAGTAAGAAATTATTTTTGAAAAATTTACTATAGAAAAGGCAATCCCTAGCGTAATTAAAATTTGCGACAGTAAAAAACTAATTTGTGAATAATTTACTATAGAAAAGACAATCCCGGCGCAATTAAAATTTGCGACAGTATAAAATTAAATTTTGAAAAATTAACTATAGAAGAGGCAATCCCTGGCGTATTTAAAATTTGCGACAGTAAAAATTTTTTTTTTGGAATATTTACTGTAGAAAAGGCAATCCCTGGCGCAATTAAAATTTGCGACAGTTGAAAATTATTTTTTGAAAAATTTACTGTAGAAAAGGCAATCCCTGGCGCAATTAAAATTTCCGACAGTAAAAAATTATTTTTGAAAAATTTACTATAGAAAAGGCAATCCCTGGCGCAATTAAAATTTGCGACAGTAGAAAATTATTTTTTGAAAAATTTACTATAGAAAAGGCAATCCCTGGCGTAACTAAAATTTGCGACAGTAAAAAATTATTTTTTGAAAAATTTACTATAGAAAAGGCAATCCCTGGCGCAATTAAAATTTGCGACAGTAGAAAATTATTTTTTGAATAATTTACTATAGAAAAGGCAATCCCTGGCATATTTAAAATTTGCGACAGTAAAAAATTAATTTGTGAATAATATAGAAAAGGCAATGCCTGGCGCAATTAAAATTTGCGACAGTATAATATTAATTTGTGAAAAATTTACTGTAGAAAAGGCAATCCCTGGGGCAATTAAAATTTGCGACAGTAAAAAATTATTTTTGAAAAATTTACTATAGAAGTGGCAATCCCTGGCGTAATTAAAATTTGCGACAGTATAACGTAATTTTTTGAAAAATTTACTGTAGAAAAGGCAATCCCTGGCGTATTTATAATTTGCGACAGTAGAAAATTATTTTTTGCAAAATTTACTATAGAAGTGGCAATCCCTGGCGTATTTAAAATTTGCGACAGTATAAAATTAATTTTTGAAAAATTTACTGTAGAAAAGGCAATCCCTGGCGCAATTAAAATTTGCGACAATAAAAAATTATTTTTTGAAAAATTTACTATAGAAAAGGTAATCCCTGGCGCAATTAAAATTTGCGACAGTAAAAAATTATTTTTTGAATAATTTACTATAGAAAAGGCAATCCCTGGCGTATTTAAAATTTGCGACAGTAAAAAATTTTTTTTTGAATAATTTACTATAGAAAAGGCAATCCATGGCGTAATTAAAATTTGCGACAGTAAAAAATTATTTTTTGAAAAATTTACTGTAGAAAAAAAAGCAATCCCTGGCGCAATTAAAATTTGCGACAGTAGAAAATTATTTTTTGAAAAATTTACTGTAGAAAAGGCAATCCCTGGCGGAATTAAAATTTGCGACATTAAAAAATTATTTTTTGAATAATTTACTATAGAAAAGGCAATCCCTGGCGGATTTAAAATTTGCGACAGTAAATAATTAATTTTTGAAAAATTTACTATAGAAAAGGCAATCCCTGGCGTAATTAAAATTTGCGACAGTATAAAATTATTTTTTGTAAAATTTACTGTAGAAAAGGCAATCCCTGGCGTAATTAAAATTCGCGACAGTAAAAAATTATTTTTTGAAAAATTTACTGTAGAAAAGGCAATCCCTGGCGTATTTATAATTTGCGACAGTAGAAAATTATTTTTTGAAAAATTTACTGTAGAAAAGGCAATCCCTTGCGCAATTAAAATTTGCGACAGTAAAAAATTATTTTTTTAAAAATTTACTATAGAAAAGGCAATCCCTGGCGCAATTAAAATTTTTTGAAGGTAGAAAATTATTTTTTGAAGAATTTACTGTAGAAAAGGCAATCCCTGGCGGATTTAAAATTTGCGACAGTAGAAAATTATTTTTTGAAAAATTTACTATAGAAGTGGCAATCCCTGGCGTATTTAAAATTTGCGACAGTATAAAATTAATTTTTGAAAAATTTACTGTAGAAAAGGCAATCCCTGGCGCAATTAAAATTTGCGACAATAAAAAATTATTTTTTGAATAATTTACTATAGAAAAGCAATCCCTGGCGCAATTAAAATTTGCGACAGTAAAAAATTATTTTTTTAATAATTTACTATAGAAAAGGCAATCCCTGGCGTAATTAAAATTTGCGACAGTAAAAAATTAATTTTTGAAAAATTTACTATAGAAAAGGCAATCCCTGGCGCAATTAAAATTTGCGACAGTATAAAATTAAATTTTGAAAAATTTACTATAGAAAAGGCAATCCCTGGCGTAATTAAAATTTGCCACAGTAAAAAATTATTTTTTGAAAAATTTACTATAGAAAAGGTAATCCCTGGCGCAATTAAAATTTGCGACAGTAAAAAATTATTTTTTTGAAAAATTTACTATAGAAAAGGCAATCCCTGGCGTATTTAAAATTTGCGACAGTAAAAAATTATTTTTTGAGTTATTTACTATAGAAAAGGAAATCCCTGCCGTATTTAAAATTTGCGACAGTAAAAAATTATTTTTTGAAAAATTTACTATAGAAAAGGCAATCCCTGGCGCAATTAAAATTTGCGACGTAGAAAATTATTTTTTGAAAAATTTACTATAGAAGAGGCAATCCCTGGCGTATTTAAAATTTGCGACAGTATAAAATTCATTTTTGAAAAATTTACTGTAGAAAAGGTAATCCCTGGCGCAATTAAAATTTGCGACAGTAAGAAATTATTTTTTGAAAAATTTACTATAGAAAAGGCAATCCCTAGCGTAATTAAAATTTGCGACAGTAAAAAACTAATTTGTGAATAATTTACTATTAAAATTTGCGACAGTATAAAATTAAATTTTGAAAAATTAACTATAGAAAAGGCAATCCCTGGCGTATTTAAAATTTGCGACAGTAAAAAATTATTTTTTGGAATATTTACTGTAGAAAAGGCAATCCCTGGCGCAATTAAAATTTGCGACAGTAGAAAATTATTTTTTGAAAAATTTACTGTAGAAAAGGCAATCCCTGGCGCAATTAAAATTTCCGACAGTAAAAAATTATTTTTTGAAAAATTTACTATAGAAAAGGCAATACCTGGCGCAATTAAAATTTGCGACAGTAGAAAATTATTTTTTGAAAAATTTACTATAGAAAAGGCAATCCCTGGCGTAACTAAAATTTGCGACAGTAAAAAATTATTTTTTGAAAAATTTACTATAGAAAAGGCAATCCCTGGCGCAATTAAAATTTGCGACAGTAGAAAATTATGTTTTGAATAATTTACTATAGAAAAGGCAATCCCTGGCGTATTTAAAATTTGCGACAGTAAAAAATTAGTTTTTGAAAAATTTACTATAGAAAAGGCAATCACTGGCGCAATTAAAATTTGCGACAGTAGAAAATTAGTTTTTGAAAAATTTACTGTAGAAAAGGTAATCCCTGGCGCAATTACGATTTGCGACAGTATAAAATTAAATTTTGAAAAATTTACTATAGAAAAGGCAATCCCTGGCGCAATTAAAATTTGCGACAGTAGAAAATTATTTTTTGAAAAATTTACTATAGAAAAGGCAATCCCTGGCATATTTAAAATTTGCGACAGTAAAAAATTAATTTGTGAATAATATAGAAAAGGCAATGCCTGGCGCAATTAAAATTTGCGACAGTATAAAATTAATTTGTGAAAAATTTACTGTAGAAAAGGCAATCCCTGGGGCAATTAAAATTTGCGACAGTAAAAAATTATTTTTTGAAAAATTTACTATAGAAAGGCAGTCCCAGGCGCAATTAAAATTTGCGTCAGTAGAAAATTATTTTTTGCAAAATTTACTATAGAAAAGGCAAATAAAATTTGCGACAGTAAAAAATTAATTTGTCAAAAATTTACTATAGAAAAGGCAGTCCCTGGCGCAATTAAAATTTGCGACAGTAAAAAATTAAATTTTGAAAAATTTACTGTAGAAAAGGCAATCACTGGGCAATTAAAATTTGCGACAGTAAAAAATTAATTTGTGAAAAATTTACTATAAAAAAGGCAATCCCTGGCACAATTAAAATTTGCGACAGTAAAAAATTAAATTTTGAAAAATTTACCTTAGAAAAGGCAGTCCCTGGCGCAATTAAAATTTGCGACGGTAAAAAATTATTTTTTGAAAAATTTACTGTAGAAAAGGCAATCCCTGGCGCAATTAAAATTTGCGACAGTAGAAAATTATTTTTTGAATGATTTACTATAGAAAAGGCAATCCCTGGCGTATTTAAAATTTGCGACAGTAAAAAATTAGTTTTTGAAAAATTTACTATAGAAAAGGCAATCCCTGGCGCAATTAAAATTTGCGACAGTAGAAAATTATTTTTTGAAAAATTTACTATAGAAAAGGCAATCCCTGGCGTAACTAAAATTTGCGACAGTAAAAAATTATTTTTTGAAAAATTTACTATAGAAAAGGCAATCCCTGGCGCAATTAAAATTTGCGACAGTAGAAAATTATTTTTTGAATAATTTACTATAGAAAAGGCAATCCCTGGCGTAACTAAAATTTGCGACAGTAAAAAATTATTTTTTGAAATATTTACTATAGAAAAGGCAATCTCTGGCGCAATTAAAATTTGCGACAGTAGAAAATTATTTTTTGAAAAATTTACTATAGAAAAAGCAATCCCTGGCGTATTTAAAATTTGCGACAGTAAAAAATTATTTTTTGAAAAATTTACTGTAGAAAAGGCAATCACTGAGCAATTAAAATTTGCGACAGTAAAAAATTAATTTGTGAAAAATTTAATATAGAAAAGGCAATCCCTGGCGCAATTAAAATTTGCGACAGTAAAAAATTAAATTTTGAAAAATTTACTATAGATAAGGCAATCCCTGGCGTAATTAAAACTTGCGACAGTAAAAAATTATTTTTTGAATAATTTACTATAGAAAAGGCAATCCCTGGCGGATTTAAAATTTGGGACAGTAAAAAATTAATTTGTGAATAATTTACTATAGAAAAGGCAATACCTGGCGCACTTAAAATTTGCGACAGTAAAAAATAATTTTTTGAAAAATTTACTGTAGAAAAGGCAATCCCTGGCGAAATTAAAATTTGCGACAGTATAAAATTAAATTTTGAAAAATTTACTATAGAAAAGGCAATCCCTGGCGTAATTAAAATTTGCGACAGTAAAAAAATATTTTTTGAAAAATTTACTATAGAAAAGGCAATCCCTGGCGTAATTAAAATTTGCGTCAGTAAAAAATTTTTTTTTGAAAAATTTACTATAGAAAAGGCAATCCCTGGCGTATTTAAAATTTGTGACAGTAAAAAATTATTTTTTGAAAAATTTACTATAGAAAAGGCAATCCCTGGCGCAATTAAAATTTGCGACGTAGAAAATTATTTTTTGAAAAATTTACTATAGAAGAGGCAATCCCTGGCGTATTTAAAATTTGCGACAGTATAAAATTAATTTTTGAAAAATTTACTGTAGAAAGGGTAATCCCTGGCGCAATTAAAATTTGCGACAGTAAGAAATTCTTTTTTGAAAAATTTACTATAGAAAAGGCAATCCCTAGCGTAATTAAAATTTGCGACAGTATAAAATTATTTTTTGTAAAATTTACTGTAGAAAAGCAATCCCTGGCGTAATTAAAATTTGCGACAGTAAAAAATTATTTTTTGAAAAATTTACTGTAGAAAAGGCAATTCCTGGCGCAATTAAAATTTGCGACAGTAAAAAATTATTTTTTGAATAAATTACTATAGAAAAGGCAATCCCTGGCGGATTTAAAATTTGCGACAGTAAAAAATTAATTTTTGAAAAATTTACTATAGAAAAGGCAATCCCTGGCGTAATTAAAATTTGCGACAGTATAAAATTATTTTTTGTAAAATTTACTGTAGAAAAGGCAATCCCTGGCGTAATTAAAATTTGCGACAGTAAAAAATTATTTTTTGAAAAATTTACTGTAGAAAAGGCAATCCCTGGCGCAATTAAAATTTGCGACCGTAAAAAATTATTTTTGAAAAATTTCTCTACAAAAGGCAATCCCTGGCGTATTTAAAACTTGCGACATTAGAAAATTATTTTTTGAAAAATTTACTATAGAAAAGGCAATCCCTGGCGTAATTAAAATTTGCGACAGTATAAAATAATTTTTTGAAAAATTTACTGTAGAAAAGGCAATCCCTGGCGTATTTATAATTTGCGACAGTAGAAAATTATTTTTTGAAAAATTTACTGTAGAAAAGGCAATCACTGGCGCAATTAAAATTTGCGACAGTAGAAAATTATTTTTTGAAAAATTTACTGTAGAAAAGGCAATACCTGGCGCAATTAAAATTTGCGACAATAAAAAATTATTTTTTGAATAATTTACTATAGAAAAGCAATCCCTGGCGCAATTAAAATTTGCGACAGTAAAAAATTATTTTTTTAATAATTTACTATAGAAAAGGCAATCTCTGGCGTAATTAAAATTTGCGACAGTAAAAAATTATTTTTTGAAAAATTTACTGTAGAAAAGGCAATCCCTGGCGCAATTAAAATTTGCGACAGTAGAAAATTATTTTTTGAAAAATTTACTGTAGAAAAGGCAATCCCTGGCGCAATTAAAATTTGCGACAATAAAAAATTATTTTTTGAATAATTTACTATAGAAAAGCAATCCCTGGCGCAATTAAAATTTGAGACAGTAAAAAATTATTTTTTTAATTATTTACTATAGAAAAGGCAATCCCTGGCGCAATTAAAATTTGCGACCGTAAAAAATTATTTTTTGAATAATTTACTATAGAAAAGGCAATCCCTGGCGGATTTAAAATTTGCGACAGTAAAAAATTATTTTTTTAAAAATTTACTATAGAAAAGGCAATCCCTGGCGCAATTAAAATTTGCGACGGTAGAAAATTATTATTTGAAGAATTTACTGTAGAAAAGGCAATCCCTGGCGGATTTAAAATTTGCGACAGTAGAAAATTATTTTTTGAAAAATTTACTATAGAAGTGGCAATCCCTGGCGTATTTAAATTTTGCGACAGTATAAAATTAATTTTTGAAAAATTTACTGTACAAAAGGCAATCCCTGGCGCAATTAAAATTTGCGACAATAAAAAATTATTTTTTGAATAATTTACTATAGAAAAGCAATCCCTGGCGCAATTAAAATTTGCGACAGTAAAAAATTATTTTTTTAATAATTTACTATAGAAAAGGCAATCTCTGGCGTAATTAAAATTTGCGACAGTAAAAAATTATTTTTTGAAAAATTTACTGTAGAAAAGGCAATCCCTGGCGCAACTAAAATTTGCGACAGTAGAAAATTATTTTTTGAAAAATTTACTGTAGAAAAGGCAATCCCTGGCACAATTAAAACTTGTGACAGTAAAAAATTATTTTTTGAATAATTTACTATAGAAAAGGCAGTCCCTGTCGCAATTAAAATTTGCGACAGTAAAAAATTATTTTTTGAATAATTTACTATAGAAAAGGCAATAACTGGCGCAATTAAAATTTGCGACAATAGAAAATTATTTTTTGAAAAATTTACTATAGAAAAGGCAATCCCTGGCATAATTAAAATTTGCGACAGTATAAAATTAATTTTTGAAAAATTTACTATAGAAAAGGCAATCCCTGGCGCAATTAAAATTTGCGACAGTATAAAATTAAATTTTGAAAAATTTACTATAGAAAAGGCAATCCCTGGCGCAATTAAAATTTGCAACAGTAGAAAATTATTTTTTGAATAATTTACTATAGAAAAGGCAATCCCTGGCGTAACTAAAATTTGCGACAGTAAAAAATTATTTTTTGAAATATTTACTATAGAAAAGGCAATCTCTGGCGCAATTAAAATTTGCGACAGTAGAAAATTATTTTTTGAATAATTTACTATAGAAAAGGCAATCCCTGGCGTATTTAAAATTTGCGACAGTAAAAAATTAGTTTTTGAAAAATTTACTATAGAAAAGGCAATCCCTGGCGCAATTAAAATTTGCGACAGTAGAAAATTAGTTTTTGAAAAATTTACTGTAGAAAAGGTAATCCCTGGCGCAATTACGATTTGCGACAGTATAAAATTGAATTTTGAAAAATTTACTATAGAAAAGGCAATCCCTGGCGCAATTAAAATTTGCGACAGTAGAAAATTAGTTTTTGAAAAATTTAATATAGAAAAGGCAATCCCTGGCGCAATTAAAATTTGCGACAGTAAAAAATTAAATTTTGAAAAATTTACTATAGATAAGGCAATCCCTGGCGTAATTAAAACTTGCGACAGTAAAAAATTATTTTTTGAATAATTTACTATAGAAAAGGCAATCCCTGGCGGATTTAAAATTTGGGACAGTAAAAAATTAATTTGTGAATAATTTACTATAGAAAAGGCAATACCTGGCGCACTTAAAATTTGCGACAGTAAAAAATAATTTTTTGAAAAATTTACTGTAGAAAAGGCAATCCCTGGCGAAATTAAAATTTGCGACAGTATAAAATTAAATTTTGAAAAATTTACTATAGAAAAGGCAATCCCTGGCGTAATTAAAATTTGCGACAGTAAAAAAATATTTTTTGAAAAATTTACTATAGAAAAGGCAATCCCTGGCGTAATTAAAATTTGCGTCAGTAAAAAATTTTTTTTTGAAAAATTTACTATAGAAAAGGCAATCCCTGGCGTATTTAAAATTTGTGACAGTAAAAAATTATTTTTTGAAAAATTTACTATAGAAAAGGCAATCCCTGGCGCAATTAAAATTTGCGACGTAGAAAATTATTTTTTGAAAAATTTACTATAGAAGAAGCAATCCCTGGCGTATTTAAAATTTGCGACAGTATAAAATTAATTTTTGAAAAATTTACTGTAGAAAGGGTAATCCCTGGCGCAATTAAAATTTGCGACAGTAAGAAATTCTTTTTTGAAAAATTTACTATAGAAAAGGCAATCCCTAGCGTAATTAAAATTTGCGACAGTATAAAATTATTTTTTGTAAAATTTACTGTAGAAAAGCAATCCCTGGCGTAATTAAAATTTGCGACAGTAAAAAATTATTTTTTGAAAAATTTACTGTAGAAAAGGCAATTCCTGGCGCAATTAAAATTTGCGACAGTAAAAAATTATTTTTTGAATAATTTACTATAGAAAAGGCAATCCCTGGCGGATTTAAAATTTGCGACAGTAAAAAATTAATTTTTGAAAAATTTACTATAGAAAAGGCAATCCCTGGCGTAATTAAAATTTGCGACAGTATAAAATTATTTTTTGTAAAATTTACTGTAGAAAAGGCAATCCCTGGCGTAATTAAAATTTGCGACAGTAAAAAATTATTTTTTGAAAAATTTACTGTAGAAAAGGCAATCCCTGGCGCAATTAAAATTTGCGACCGTAAAAAATTATTTTTGAAAAATTTCTCTACAAAAGGCAATCCCTGGCGTATTTAAAACTTGCGACATTAGAAAATTATTTTTTGAAAAATTTACTATAGAAAAGGCAATCCCTGGCGTAATTAAAATTTGCGACAGTATAAAATAATTTTTTGAAAAATTTACTGTAGAAAAGGCAATCCCTGGCGTATTTATAATTTGCGACAGTAGAAAATTATTTTTTGAAAAATTTACTGTAGAAAAGGCAATCACTGGCGCAATTAAAATTTGCGACAGTAGAAAATTATTTTTTGAAAAATTTACTGTAGAAAAGGCAATACCTGGCGCAATTAAAATTTGCGACAATAAAAAATTATTTTTTGAATAATTTACTATAGAAAAGCAATCCCTGGCGCAATTAAAATTTGCGACAGTAAAAAATTATTTTTTTAATAATTTACTATAGAAAAGGCATTCTCTGGCGTAATTAAAATTTGCGACAGTAAAAAATTATTTTTTGAAAAATTTACTGTAGAAAAGGCAATCCCTGGCGCAATTAAAATTTGCGACAGTAGAAAATTATTTTTTGAAAAATTTACTGTAGAAAAGGCAATCCCTGGCGCAATTAAAATTTGCGACAATAAAAAATTATTTTTTGAATAATTTACTATAGAAAAGCAATCCCTGGCGCAATTAAAATTTGAGACAGTAAAAAATTATTTTTTTAATAATTTACTATAGAAAAGGCAATCCCTGGCGCAATTAAAATTTGCGACCGTAAAAAATTATTTTTTGAATAATTTACTATAGAAAAGGCAATCCCTGGCGGATTTAAAATTTGCGACAGTAAAAAATTATTTTTTTAAAAATTTACTATAGAAAAGGCAATCCCTGGCGCAATTAAAATTTGCGACGGTAGAAAATTATTATTTGAAGAATTTACTGTAGAAAAGGCAATCCCTGGCGGATTTAAAATTTGCGACAGTAGAAAATTATTTTTTGAAAAATTTACTATAGAAGTGGCAATCCCTGGCGTATTTAAATTTTGCGACAGTATAAAATTAATTTTTGAAAAATTTACTGTAGAAAAGGCAATCCCTGGCGCAATTAAAATTTGCGACAATAAAAAATTATTTTTTGAATAATTTACTATAGAAAAGCAATCCCTGGCGCAATTAAAATTTGCGACAGTAAAAAATTATTTTTTTAATAATTTACTATAGAAAAGGCAATCTCTGGCGTAATTAAAATTTGCGACAGTAAAAAATTATTTTTTGAAAAATTTACTGTAGAAAAGGCAATCCCTGGCGCAACTAAAATTTGCGACAGTAGAAAATTATTTTTTGAAAAATTTACTGTAGAAAAGGCAATCCCTGGCACAATTAAAACTTGTGACAGTAAAAAATTATTTTTTGAATAATTTACTATAGAAAAGGCAGTCCCTGTCGCAATTAAAATTTGCGACAGTAAAAAATTATTTTTTGAATAATTTACTATAGAAAAGGCAATAACTGGCGCAATTAAAATTTGCGACAATAGAAAATTATTTTTTGAAAAATTTACTATAGAAAAGGCAATCCCTGGCATAATTAAAATTTGCGACAGTATAAAATTAATTTTTGAAAAATTTACTATAGAAAAGGCAATCCCTGGCGCAATTAAAATTTGCGACAGTATAAAATTAAATTTTGAAAAATTTACTATAGAAAAGGCAATCCCTGGCGCAATTAAAATTTGCGACAGTAGAAAATTATTTTTTGAATAATTTACTATAGAAAAGGCAATCCCTGGCGTAACTAAAATTTGCGACAGTAAAAAATTATTTTTTGAAATATTTACTATAGAAAAGGCAATCTCTGGCGCAATTAAAATTTGCGACAGTAGAAAATTATTTTTTGAATAATTTACTATAGAAAAGGCAATCCCTGGCGTATTTAAAATTTGCGACAGTAAAAAATTAGTTTTTGAAAAATTTACTGTAGAAAAGGTAATCCCTGGCGCAATTACGATTTGCGACAGTATAAAATTGAATTTTGAAAAATTTACTATAGAAAAGGCAATCCCTGGCGCAATTAAAATTTGCGACAGTAGAAAATTAGTTTTTGAAAAATTTATTGTAGAAAAGGTAATCCCTGGCGCAATTATAATTTGCGACAGTATAAAATTAAATTTTGAAAAATTTACTATAGAAAAAGCAATCCCTGGCGTATTTAAAATTTGCGACAGTAAAAAATTATTTTTGGAAAAATTTACTGTAGAAAAGGCAATCACTGAGCAATTAAAATTTGCGACAGTAAAAAATTAATTTGTGAAAAATTTACTATAGAAAAGGCAATCCCTGGCGCAATTAAAATTTGCAAAAAATTAAATTTTGAAAAATTTACTATAGATAAGACAATCCCTGGCGGATTTAAAATTTGGGACAGTAAAAAATTAATTTGTGAATTATTTACTATAGAAAAGGCAATACCTGGCGCACTTAAAATTTGCGACAGTAAAAAATTATTTTTTGAATAATTTACTATAGAAAAGGCAATCCCTGGCGGATTTAAAATTTGGGACAGTAAAAAATTAATTTGTGAATTATTTACTATAGAAAAGGCAATACCTGGCGCACTTAAAATTTGCGACAGTAAAAAATAATTTTTTGAAAAATTTACTGTAGAAAAGGCAATCCCTGGCGAAATTAAAATTTGCGACAGTATAAAATTAAATTTTGAAAAATTTACTATAGAAAAGGCAATCCCTGGCGCAATTAAAATTTGCAAAAAATTAAATTTTGAAAAATTTACTATAGATAAGACAATCCCTGGCGGATTTAAAATTTGGGACAGTAAAAAATTAATTTGTGAATTATTTACTATAGAAAAGGCAATACCTGGCGCACTTAAAATTTGCGACAGTAAAAAATTATTTTTTGAATAATTTACTATAGAAAAGGCAATCCCTGGCGGATTTAAAATTTGGGACAGTAAAAAATTAATTTGTGAATTATTTACTATAGAAAAGGCAATACCTGGCGCACTTAAAATTTGCGACAGTAAAAAATAATTTTTTGAAAAATTTACTGTAGAAACGGCAATCCCTGGCGAAATTAAAATTTGCGACAGTATAAAATTAAATTTTGAAAAATTTACTATAGAAAAGGCAATCCCTGGCGTAATTAAAATTTGCGACAGTAAAAAAATATTTTTTGAAAAATTTACTATAGAAAAGGCAATCCCTGGCGTAATTAAAATTTGCGTCAGTAAAAAATTTTTTTTTGAAAAATTTACTATAGAAAAGGCAATCCCTGGCGTATTTAAAATTTGTGACAGTAAAAAATTATTTTTTGAAAAATTTACTATAGAAAAGGCAATCCCTGGCGCAATTAAAATTTGCGACGTAGAAAATTATTTTTTGAAAAATTTACTATAGAAGAGGCAATCCCTGGCGTATTTAAAATTTGCGACAGTATAAAATTAATTTTTGAAAAATTTACTGTAGAAAAGGTAATCCCTGGCGCAATTAAAATTTGCGACAGTAAGAAATTATTTTTTGAAAAATTTACTATAGAAAAGGCAATCCCTAGCGTAACTAAAATTTGCGACAGTATAAAATTATTTTTTGTAAAATTTACTGTAGAAAAGCAATCCCTGGCGTAATTAAAATTTGCGACAGTAAAAAATTATTTTTTGAAAAATTTACTGTAGAAAAGGCAATTCCTGGCGCAATTAAAATTTGCGACAGTAAAAAATTATTTTTTGAATAATTTACTATAGAAAAGGCAATCCCTGGCGGATTTAAAATTTGCGACAGTAAAAAATTAATTTTTGAAAAATTTACTATAGAAAAGGCAATCCCTGGTGTAATTAAAATTTGCGACAGTATAAAATTATTTTTTGTAAAATTTACTGTAGAAAAGGCAATCCCTGGCGTAATTAAAATTTGCGACAGTAAAAAATTATTTTTTGAAAAATTTACTGTAGAAAAGGCAATCCCTGGCGCAATTAAAATTTGCGACCGTAAAAAATTATTTTTTGAAAAATTTCTCTACAAAAGGCAATCCCTGGCGTATTTAAAACTTGCGACATTAGAAAATTATTTTTTGAAAAATTTACTATAGAAAAGGCAATCCCTGGCGTAATTAAAATTTGCGACAGTATAAAATAATTTTTTGAAAAATTTACTGTAGAAAAGGCAATCCCTGGCGTATTTATAATTTGCGACAGTAGAAAATTATTTTTGAAAAATTTACTGTAGAAAAGGCAATCCCTGGCGCAATTAAAATTTGCGACAGTAGAAAATTATTTTTTGAAAAATTTACTGTAGAAAAGGCAATCCCTGGCGCAATTAAAATTTGCGACAATAAAAAATTATTTTTTGAATAATTTACTATAGAAACGCAATCCCTGGCGCAATTAAAATTTGCGACAGTAAAAAATTATTTTTTTAATAATTTACTATAGAAAAGGCAATATCTGGCGTAATTAAAATTTGCGACAGTAAAAAATTATTTTTTGAAAAATTTACTGTAGAAAAGGCAATCCCTGGCGCAATTTAAATTTGCGACAGTAGAAAATTATTTTTTGAAAAATTTACTGTAGAAAAGGCAATCCCTGGCGCAATTAAAATTTGCGACAATAAAAAATTATTTTTTGAATAATTTACTATAGAAAAGCAATCCCTGGCGCAATTAAAATTTGAGACAGTAAAAAATTATTTTTTTAATAATTTACTATAGAAAAGGCAATCCCTGGCGCAATTAAAATTTGCGACCGTAAAAAATTATTTTTTGAATAATTTACTATAGAAAAGGCAATCCCTGGCGGATTTAAAATTTGCGACAGTAAAAAATTATTTTTTTAAAAATTTACTATAGAAAAGGCAATCCCTGGCGCAATTAAAATTTGCGACGGTAGAAAATTATTATTTGAAGAATTTACTGTAGAAAAGGCAATCCCTGGCGGATTTAAAATTTGCGACAGTAGAAAATTATTTTTTGAAAAATTTACTATAGAAGTGGCAATCCCTGGCGTATTTAAAATTTGCGACAGTATAAAATTAATTTTTGAAAAATTTACTGTAGAAAAGGCAATCCCTGGCGCAATTAAAATTTGCGACAATAAAAAATTATTTTTTGAATAATTTACTATAGAAAAGCAATCCCTGGCGCAATTAAAATTTGCGACAGTAAAAAATTATTTTTTTAATAATTTACTATAGAAAAGGCAATATCTGGCGTAATTAAAATTTGCGACAGTAAAAAATTATTTTTTGAAAAATTTACTGTAGAAAAGGCAATCCCTGGCACAATTAAAATTTGCGACAGTAGAAAATTATTTTTTGAAAAATTTACTGTAGAAAAGGCAATCCCTGGCACAATTAAAACTTGTGACAGTAAAAAATTATTTTTTGAATAATTTACTATAGAAAAGGCAGTCCCTGTCGCAATTAAAATTTGCGACAGTAAAAAATTATTTTTTGAATAATTTACTATAGAAAAGGCAATAACTGGCGCAATTAAAATTTGCGACAATAGAAAATAATTTTTTGAAAAATTTACTATAGAAAAGGCAATCCCTGGCATAATTAAAATTTGCGACAGTATAAAATTAATTTTTGAAAAATTTACTATAAAAAGGCAATCCCTGGCGCAATTAAAATTTGCGACAGTATAAAATTAAATTTTGAAAAATTTACTATAGAAAAGGCAATCCCTGGCGTAATTAAAATTTGCCACAGTAAAAAATTATTTTTTGAAAAATTTACTATAGAAAAGGTAATCCCTGGCGCAATTAAAATTTGCGACAGTAAAAAATTATTTTTTTGAAAAATTTATTATAGAAAAGGCAATCCCTGGCGTATTTAAAATTTGCGACAGTAAAAAATTATTTTTTGAGTAATTTACTATAGAAAAGGAAATCCCTGCCGTATTTAAAATTTGCGACAGTAAAAAATTATTTTTTGAAAAATTTACTATAGAAAAGGCAATCCCTGGCGTATTTAAAATTTGCGACAGTATAAAATTAATTTTTGAAAAATTTACTGTAGAAAGGTTAATCCCTGGCGCAATTAAAATTTGCGACAGTAAGAAATTATTTTTTGAAAAATTTACTATAGAAAAGGCAATCCCTAGCGTAATTAAAATTTGCGACAGTAAAAAACTAATTTGTGAATAATTTACTATAGAAAAGACAATCCCCGGCGCAATTAAAATTTGCGACAGTATAAAATTAAATTTTGAAAAATTAACTATAGAAGAGGCAATCCCTGGCGTATTTAAAATTTGCGACAGTAAAAAATTATTTTTTGAAATATTTACTGTAGAAAAGGCAGTCCCTGGCGCAATTAAAATTTGCGAGAGTAGAAAATTATTTTTTGAAAAATTTACTGTAGAAAAGGCAATCCCTGGCGCAATTAAAATTTCCGACAGTAAAAAATTATTTTTTGAAAAATTTACTATAGAAAAGGCAATCCCTGGCGCAATTAAAATTTGCGACAGTAGAAAATTATTTTTTGAAAAATTTACTATAGAAAAGGCAATCCCTGGCGTAACTAAAATTTGCGACAGTAAAAAATTATTTTTTGAAAAATTTACTATAGAAAAGGCAATCCCTGGCGCAATTAAAATTTGCGACAGTAGAAAATTATTTTTTGAATAATTTACTATAGAAAAGGCAATCCCTGGCGTATTTAAAATTTGCGACAGTAAAAAATTAGTTTTTGAAAAATTTACTATAGAAAAGGAAATCACTGGCGCAATTAAAATTTGCGACAGTAGAAAATTAGTTTTTGAAAAATTTACTGTAGAAAAGGTAATCCCTGGCGCAATTACGATTTGCGACAGTATAAAATTAAATTTTGAAAAATTTACTATAGAAAAGGCAATCCCTGGCGCAATTAAAATTTGCGACAGTAGAAAATTATTTTTTGAAAAACTTACTATAGAAAAGGCAATCCCTGGCATATTTAAACTTTGCGACAGTAAAAAATTAATTTGTGAATAATATAGAAAAGGCAATGCCTGGCGCAATTAAAATTTGCGACAGTATAAAATTAATTTGTGAAAAATTTACTGTAGAA
The DNA here is from genome assembly GCA_963930735.1 of Dioctria linearis. Taxonomy (NCBI): domain Eukaryota; kingdom Metazoa; phylum Arthropoda; class Insecta; order Diptera; family Asilidae; genus Dioctria; species Dioctria linearis. Next base: position 79,685 of record CAWVNZ010000092.1, on the reverse strand, counting down.
AAGGCAATCCCTGGGCAATTAAAATTTGCGACAGTAAAAAATTATTTTTTGAAAAATTTACTATAGAAAAGGCAGTCCCAGGCGCAATTAAAATTTGCGTCAGTAGAAAATTATTTTTTGCAAAATTTACTATAGAAAAGGCAATCACTGGGCAAATAAAATTTGCGACAGTAAAAAATTAATTTGTGAAAAATTTACTATAGAAAAGGCACTCCCTGGCGCAATTAAAATTTGCGACAGTAAAAAATTAAATTTTGAAAAATTTACTGTAGAAAAGGCAATCACTGGGCAATTAAAATTTGCGACAGTAAAAAATTAATTTGTGAAAAATTTACTATAGAAAAGGCAATCCCTGGGATATTTAAAATTTGGGACAGTAAAAAATTAATTTGTGAATAATTTACTATAGAAAAGGCAATACCTGGCGCACTTAAAATTTGCGACAGTAAAAAATAATTTTTTGAAAAATTTACTGTAGAAAAGGCAATCCCTGGCGCAATTAAAATTTGCGACAGTATAAAATTAAATTTTGAAAAATTTACTATAGAAAAGGCAATCCCTGGCGTAATTAAAATTTGCGACAGTAAAAAAATATTTTTGAAAAATTTACTATAGAAAAGGCAATCCCTGGCGTAATTAAAATTTGCGTCAGTAAAAAATTATTTTTTGAAAAATTTACTATAGAAAAGGCAATCCCTGGCGTATTTAAGATTTGTGACAGTAAAAAATTATTTTTTGAAAAATTTACTATAGAAAAGGCAATCCCTGGCGCAATTAAAATTTGCGACGTAGAAAATTATTTTTTGAAAAATTTACTATAGAAGAGGCAATCCCTGGCGTATTTAAAATTTGCGACAGTATAAAATTAATTTTTGAAAAATTTACTGTAGAAAAGGTAATCCCTGGCGCAATTAAAATTTGCGACAGTAAGAAATTATTTTTTGAAAAATTTACTATAGAAAAGGCAATCCTTAGCGTAATTAAAATTTGCGACAGTAAAAAACTAATTTGTGAATAATTTACTATAGAAAAGACAATCCCCGGCGCAATTAAAATTTGCGACAGTATAAAATTAAAGTTTGAAAAATTAACTATAGAAGAGGCAATCCCTGGCGTATTTAAAATTTGCGACAGTAAAAAATTATTTTTTGAAATATTTACTGTAGAAAAGGCAATCCCTGGCGCAATTAAAATTTGCGACAGTAGAAAATTATTTTTTGAAAAATTTACTGTAGAAAAGGCAATCCCTGGCGCAATTAAAATTTCCGACAGTAAAAAATTATTTTTTGAAAAATTTACTATAGAAAAGGCATGTTGGGGTAGATGGTAATCACTGCTACCGTATCACTTGGATGGTTGCAAAAATGAAATAAAATACTACTCTTACATATAACAAAACCGATTTATTCACTCTATCGACTGCTCCGCTGTACGATGTACTCAAGACTCACCATTCTCGGAATAATCTATTACAATAATTCAGAGTTGTAAAAGTATTTGACATTTTGCTTGCGGTTTTACCGCTGTTATGAAATCTATGTTAAAGCGTACGCCACAAGGCAATCCCTGGCGCAATTAAAATTTGCGACAGTAGAAAATTATTTTTTGAAAAATTTACTATAGAAAAGGCAATCCCTGGCGTAATTAAAATTTGCGACAGTAGAAAATTATTTTTTGAATAATTTACTATAGAAAAGGCAATCCCTGGCGTAATTAAAATTTGCGACAGTAGAAAATTAGTTTTTGAAAAATTTACTGTAGAAAAGGTAATCCCTGGCGCAATTACGATTTGCGACAGTATAAAATTAAATTTTGAAAAATTTACTATAGAAAAGGCAATCCCTGGCGTATTTAAAATTTGCGACAGTAAAAAATTAGTTTTTGAAAAATTTACTATAGAAAAGGCAATCACTGGCGCAATTAAAATTTGCGACAGTAGAAAATTATTTTTTGAATAATTTACTATAGAAAAGGCAATCCCTGGCGTATTTAAAATTTGCGACAGTAAAAAATTAGTTTTTGAAAAATTTACTATAGAAAAGGCAATCACTGGCGCAATTAAAATTTGCGACAGTAGAAAATTAGTTTTTGAAAAATTTACTGTAGAAAAGGTAATCCCTGGCGCAATTACGATTTGCGACAGTATAAAATTAAATTTTGAAAAATTTACTATAGAAAAGGCAATCCCTGGCGCAATTAAAATTTGCGACAGTAGAAAATTATTTTTTGAAAAATTTACTATAGAAAAGGCAATCCCTGGCATATTTAAAATTTGCGACAGTAAAAAATTAATTTGTGAATAATATAGAAAAGGCAATGCCTGGCAAAATTAAAATTTGCGACAGTATAAAATTAATTTGTGAAAAATTTACTGTAGAAGAGGCAATCCCTGGGGCAATTAAAATTTGCGACAGTAAAAAATTATTTTTTGAAAAATTTACTATAGAAAAGGCAGTCCCAAGCGCAATTAAAATTTGCGTCAGTAGAAAATTATTTTTTGCAAAATTTACTATAGAAAATACAATCACTGGGCAAATAAAATTTGCGACAGTAAAAAATTAATTTGTGAAAAATTTACTATAGAAAAGGCAGTCCCTGGCGCAATTAAAATTTGCGACAGTAAAAAATTAAATTTTGAAAAATTTACTGTAGAAAAGGCAATCACTGGGCAATTAAAATTTGCGACAGTAAAAAATTAATTTGTGAAAAATTTACTATAAAAAAGGCAATCCCTGGCACAATTAAAATTTGCGACAGTAAAAAATTAAATTTTGACTATAGAAAAGGCAATCCCTGGGATATTTAAAATTTGGGACAGTAAAAAATTAATTTGTGAATAATTTACTATAGAAAAGGCAATACCTGGCGCAATTAAAATTTGCGACGGTAAAAAATTATTTTTTGAAAAATTTACTGTATAAAAGGCAATCCCTGGCGCAATTAAAATTTGCGACAGTAGAAAATTATTTTTTGAATAATTTACTATAGAAAAGGCAATCCCTGGCGTATTTAAAATTTGCGACAGTAAAAAATTAGTTTTTGAAAAATTTACTATAGAAAAGGCAATCCCTGGCGCAATTAAAATTTGCGACAGTAGAAAATTATTTTTTGAAAAATTTACTATAGAAAAGGCAATCCCTGGCGTAACTAAAATTTGCGACAGTAAAAAATTATTTTTTGAAAAATTTACTATAGAAAAGGCAATCCCTGGCGCAATTAAAATTTGCGACAGTAGAAAATTATTTTTTGAATAATTTACTATAGAAAAGGCAATCCCTGGCGTAACTAAAATTTGCGACAGTAAAAAATTATTTTTTGAAATATTTACTATAGAAAAGGCAATCCCTGGCGCAATTAAAATTTGCGACAGTAGAAAATTATTTTTTGAATAATTTACTATAGAAAAGGCAATCCCTGGCGTATTTAAAATTTGCGACAGTAAAAAATTAGTTTTTGAAAAATTTACTATAGAAAAGGCAATCCCTGGCGCAATTAAAATTTGCGACAGTAGAAAATTAGTTTTTGAAAAATTTACTGTAGAAAAGGTAATCCCTGACGCAATTACGATTTGCGACAGTATAAAATTAAATTTTGAAAAATTTACTATAGAAAAGGCAATCCCTGGCGCAATTAAAATTTGCGACAGTAGAAAATTAGTTTTTGAAAAATTTACTGTAGAAAAGGTAATCCCCGGCGCAATTATAATTTGCGACAGTATAAAATTAAATTTTGAAAAATTTACTATAGAAAAGGCAATCCCTGGCGCAATTAAAATTTGCGACAGTAAAAAATTAAATTTTGAAAAATTTACTATAGAAAAGGCAATCCCTGGCGTAATTAAAATTTGTGACAGTAAAAAATTATTTTGTGAAAAATTTACTATAGAAAAGGCAATCCCTGGCGTAATTAAAATTTGCGACAGTAAAAAATTAATTTGTGAAAAATTTACTATAGAAAAGGCAATCCCTGGGATATTTAAAATTTGGGACAGTAAAAAATTAATTTGTGAATAATTTACTATAGAAAAGGCAATACCTGGCGCACTTAAAATTTGCGAGAGTAAAAAATAATTTTTTGAAAAATTTACTGTAGAAAAGGCAATCCCTGGCGCAATTAAAATTTGCGACAGTATAAAATTAAATTTTGAAAAATTTACTATAGAAAAGGCAATCCCTGGCGTAATTAAAATTTGCGACAGTAAAAAAAAATTTTTTGAAAAATTTACTATAGAAAAGGCAATCCCTGGCGTAATTAAAATTTGCGTCATTAAAAAATTATTTTTTGAAAAATTTACTATAGAAAAGGCAATCCCTGGCGTATTTAAAATTTGTGACAGTAAAAAATTATTTTTTGAAAAATTTACTATAGAAAAAGCAATCCCTGGAGTATTTAAAATTTACGACAGTAAAAAATTATTTTTTGAAAAATTTACTGTAGAAAAGGCAATCACTGGGCAATTAAAATTTGCGACAGTAAAAAATTAATTTGTGAAAAATTTACTATAGAAAAGGAAATCCCTGGCGCAATTAAAATTTGCGACATTAAAAAATTAAATTTTGAAAAATTTACTGTAGAAAAGGCAATCCCTGGCGCAATTAAAATTTCCGACAGTAAAAAATTATTTTTTGAAAAATTTACTATAGAAAAGGCAATCCCTGGCGCAATTAATATTTGCGACAGTAGAAAATTATTTTTTTAAAAATTTACTATAGAAAAGGCAACCCCTGGCGTAACTAAAGTTTGCGACAGTAAAAAATTATTTTTTGAAAAATTTACTATAGAAAAGGCAATCCCTGGCGCAATTAAAATTTGCGACAGTAGAAAATTAGTTTTTGAATAATTTACTATAGAAAAGGCAATCCCTGGCGTATTTAAAATTTGCGACAGTAAAAAATTAGTTTTTGAAAAATTTACTATAGAAAAGGCAATCACTGGCGCAATTAAAATTTGCGACAGTAGAAAATTAGTTTTTGAAAAATTTACTGTAGAAAAGGTAATCCCTGGCGCAATTACGATTTGCGACAGTATAAAATTAAATTTTGAAAAATTTACTATAGAAAAGGCAATCCCTGGCGCAATTAAAATTTGCGACAGTAGAAAATTATTTTTTGAAAAATTTACTATAGAAAAGGCAATCCCTGGCATATTTAAAATTTGCGACAGTAAAAAATTAATTTGTGAATAATATAGAAAAGGCAATGCCTGGCGCAATTAAAATTTGGGACGGTATAAAATTAATTTGTGAAAAATTTACTGTAGAAAAGGCAATCCCTGGAGCAATTAAAATTTGCGACAGTAAAAAATTATTTTTTGAAAAATTTACTATAGAAAAGGCAGTCCCAGGCGCAATTAAAATTTGCGTCAGTAGAAAATTATTTTTTGCAAAATTTACTATAGAAAAGGCAATCACTGGCAAATAAAATTTGCGACAGTAAAAAATTAATTTGTGAAAAATTTACTATAGAAAAGGCAGTCCCTGGCGCAATTAAAATTTGCGACAGTAAAAAATTAAATTTTGAAAAATTTACTGTAGAAAAGGCAATCAGTGGGCAATTAAAATTTGCGACAGTAAAAAATTAATTTGTGAAAAATTTACTATAAAAAAGGCAATCCCTGGCACAATTAAAATTTGCGACAGTAAAAAATTAAATTTTGAAAAATTTACTGTAGAAAAGGTAATCCCTGGCGCAATTACGATTTGCGACAGTATAAAATTAAATTTTGAAAAATTTACTATAGAAAAGGCAATCCCTGGCGCAATTAAAATTTGCGACAGTAGAAAATTATTTTTTGAAAAATTTACTATAGAAAAGGCAATCCCTGGCATATTTAAAATTTGCGACAGTAAAAAATTAATTTGTGAATAATATAGAAAAGGCAATGCCTGGCGCAATTAAAATTTGCGACAGTATAAAATTAATTTGTGAAAAATTTACTGTAGAAAAGGCAATCGCTGGGGCAATTAAAATTTGCGACAGTAAAAAATTATTTTTTGAAAAATTTACTATAGAAAAGGCAGTCCCAGGCGCAATTAAAATTTGCGTCAGTAGAAAATTATTTTTTGCAAAATTTACTATAGAAAAGGCAATCACTGGGCAAATAAAATTTGCGACAGTAAAAAATTAATGTGTGAAAAAATTACTATAGAAAAGGCAGTCCCTGGTGCAATTAAAATTTGCGACAGTAAAAAATTAAATTTTGAAAAATTTACTGTAGAAAAGGCAATCAGTGGGCAATTAAAATTTGCGACAGTAAAAAATTAATTTGTGAAAAATTTACTATAAAAAAGGCAATCCCTGGCACAATTAAAATTTGCGACAGTAAAAAATTAAATTTTGAAAAATTTACCATAGAAAAGGCAATCCCTGGCGTAATTAAAATTTGCGACAGTAAAAAATTAGTTTTTGAAAAATTTACTATAGAAAAGGCAATCCCTGGCGCAATTAAAATTTGCGACAGTAGAAAATTAGTTTTTGAAAAATTTACTGTAGAAAAGGTAATCCCTGGCGCAATTACGATTTGCGACAGTATAAAATTAAATTTTGAAAAATTTACTATAGAAAAGGCAATCCCTGGCGCAATTAAAATTTGCGACAGTAGAAAATTAATTTTTGAAAAATTTACTGTAGAAAAGGTAAACCCTGGCGCAATTATAATTTGCGACAGTATAAAATTAAATTTTGAAAAATTTACTATAGAAAAAGCAATCCCTGGCGTATTTAAAATTTGCGACAGAAAAAAATTATTTTTTGAAAAATTTACTGTAGAAAAGGCAATCACTGGGCAATTAAAATTTGCGACAGTAAAAAATTAATTTGTGAAAAATTTACTATAGAAAAGGCAATCCCTGGCGCAATTAAAATTTGCGACAGTAAAAAATTAAATTTTGAAAAATTTACTGTAGAAAAGGCAATCAGTGGGCAATTAAAATTTGCGACAGTAAAAAATTAATTTGTGAAAAATTTACTATAAAAAAGGCAATCCCTGGCACAATTAAAATTTGCGACAGTAAAAAATTAAATTTTGAAAAATTTACTATAGAAAAGGCAATCCCTGGCGCAATTACGATTTGCGACAGTATAAAATTAAATTTTGAAAAATTTACTATAGAAAATGCAATCCCTGGCGCAATTAAAATTTGCGACAGTAGAAAATTATTTTTTGAAAAATTTACTGTATAAAAGGCGCAATTAAAATTTGCGACAGTAGAAAATTAGTTTTTGAAAAATTTACTGTAGAAAAGGTAATCCCTGGCGCAATTACGATTTGCGACAGTATAAAATTAAATTTTGAAAAATTTACTATAGAAAATGCAATCCCTGGCGCAATTAAAATTTGCGACAGTAGAAAATTAATTTTTGAAAAATTTACTGTAGAAAAGGTAAACCCTGGCGCAATTATAATTTGCGACAGTATAAAATTAAATTTTGAAAAATTTACTATAGAAAAAGCAATCCCTGGCGTATTTAAAATTTGCGACAGTAAAAAATTATTTTTTGAAAAATTTACTGTAGAAAAGGCAATCACTGAGCAATTAAAATTTGCGACAGTAAAAAATTAATTTGTGAAAAATTTACTATAGAAAAGGCAATCCCTGGCGCAATTAAAATTTGCGACAGTAAAAAATTAAATTTTGAAAAATTTACTATAGAAAAGGCAATCCCTGGCGTAATTAAAATTTGCGACAGTAAAAAATTATTTTTTGAAAAATTTACTATAGAAAAGGCAATCCCTGGCGTAATTAAAATTTGCGACAGTAAAAAATTATTTTTTGAATAATTAACTATAGAAAAGGCAATCCCTGGCGTATTTAAAATTTGCGACAGTAAAAAATTAGTTTTTGAAAAATTTACTATAGAAAAGGCTATCACTGGCGCAATTAAAATTTGCGACAGTAGAAAATTAGTTTTTGAAAAATTTACTGTAGAAAAGGTAATCTCTGGCGCAATTACGATTTGCGACAGTATAAAATTAAATTTTGAAAAATTTACTATAGAAAAGGCAATCCCTGGCGCAATTAAAATTTGCGACAGTAGAAAATTATTTTTTGAAAAATTTACTATAGAAAAGGCAATCCCTGGCATATTTAAAATTTGCGACAGTAAAAAATTAATTTGTGAATAATATAGAAAAGGCAATGCCTGGCGCAATTAAAATTTGCGACAGTATAAAATTAATTTGTGAAAAATTTACTGTAGAAAAGGCAATCCCTGGGGCAATTAAAATTTGCGACAGTAAAAAATTATTTTTTCAAAAATTTACTATAGAAAAGGCAGTCCCAGGCGCAATTAAAATTTGCGGCAGTAGAAAATTATTTTTTGCAAAATATACTATAGAAAAGGCAATCACTGGGCAAATAAAATTTGCGACAGTAAAAAATTAATTTGTGAAAAATTTACTATAGAAAAGGCAGTCCCTGGCGCAATTAAAATTTGCGACAGTAAAAAATTAAATTTTGAAAAATTTACTGTAGAAAAGGCAATCAGTGGGCAATTAAAATTTGCGACAGTAAAAAATTAATTTGTGAAAAGTTTACTATAAAAAAGGCAATTCCTGGCACAATTAAAATTTGCGACAGTTAAAAATTAAATTTTGAGAAATTTACTATAGAAAAGGCAATCCCTGGCGCAATTAAAATTTGCGACAGTAAAAAATTATTTTTTGAAAAATTTACTGTAGAAAAGGCAATCCCTGGCGCAATTAAAATTTGCGACAGTAGAAAATGATTTTTTGAATAATTTACTATAGAAAAGGCAATCCCTGGCGTATTTAAAATTTGCGACAGTAAAAAATTAGTTTTTGAAAAATTTACTATAGAAAAGGCAATCCCTGGCGCAATTAAAATTTGCGACAGTAGAAGATTATTTTTTGAAAAATTTACTATAGAAAAGGCAATCCCTGGCGTAACTAAAATTTGCGACATTAAAAAATTATTTTTTGAAAAATTTACTATAGAAAAGGCAATCCCTGGCGCAATTAAAATTTGCGACAGTAGAAAATTATTTTTTGAATAATTAACTATAGAAAAGGCAATCCCTGGCGTATTTAAAATTTGCGACAGTAAAAAATTAGTTTTTGAAAAATTTACTATAGAAAAGGCAATCCCTGGCGTAATTAAAATTTGCGACAGTAGAAAATTAGTTTTTGAAAAATTTACTGTAGAAAAGGTAATCCCTGGCGCAATTACGATTTGCGACAGTATAAAATTAAATTTTGAAAATTTTACTATAGAAAAGGCAATCCCTGGCGCAATTAAAATTTGCGACAGTAGAAAATTAATTTTTGAAAAATTTACTGTAGAACAGGTAAACGCTGGCGCAATTATAATTTGCGACAGTATAAAATTAAATTTTGAAAAATTTACTATAGAAAAAGCAATCCCTGGCTTATTTAAAATTTGCGACAGTAAAAAATTATTTTTTGAAAAATTTACTGTAGAAAAGGCAATCACTGAGCAATTAAAATTTGCGACAGTAAAAAATTAATTTGTGAAAAATTTACTATAGAAAAGGCAATCCCTGGCGCAATTAAATTTGCGACAGTAAAAAATTAAATTTTGAAAAATTTACTGTAGAAAAGGCAATCAGTGGGCAATTAAAATTTGCGACAGCAAAAAATTAATTTGTGAAAAATTTACTATAAAAAAGGCAATCCCTGGCACAATTAAAATTTGCGACAGTAAAAAATTAAATTTTGAAAAATTTACTATAGAAAAGGCAATCCCTGGCGCAATTAAAATTTGTGACAGTAAAAAATTATTTTTTGAAAAATTTACTGTAGAAAAGGCAATCCCTGGCGCAATTAAAATTTGCGACAGTAGAAAATTATTTTTTGAATAATTTACTATAGAAAAGGCAATCCCTGGCGTATTTAAAATTTGCGACAGTAAAAAATTAGTTTTTGTAAAATTTACTATAGAAAAGGCAATCCCTGGCGCAATTAAAATTTGCGACAGTAGAAGATTATTTTTTGAAAAATTTACTATAGAAAAGGCAATCCCTGGCGTAAATAAAATTTGCGACAGTAAAAAATTGTTTTTTGAAAAATTTACTATAGAAAAGGCAATCCCTGGCGCAATTAAAATTTGCGACAGTAGAAAATTATTTTTTGAATAATTAACTATAGAAAAGGCAATCCCTGGCGTATTTAAAATTTGCGACAGTAAAAAATTAGTTTTTGAAAAATTTACTATAGAAAAGGCAATCCCTGGCGCAATTAAAATTTGCGACAGTAGAAAATTAGTTTTTGAAAAATTTACTATAGAAAAGGTAATCCCTGGCGCAATTACGATTTGCGACAGTATAAAATTAAATTTTGAAAAATTTACTATAGAAAAGGCAATCCCTGGCGCAATTAAAATTTGCGACAGTAGAAAATTAATTTTTGAAAAATTTACTGTAGAAAAGGTAAACCCTGGCGCAATTATAATTTGCGACAGTATAAAATTAAATTTTGAAAAATTTACTATAGAAAAAGCAATCCCTGGCGTATTTAAAATTTGCGACAGTAAAAAATTAATTTGTGAGAAATTTACTATAGAAAAGGAAATCCCTGGCGGATTTGAAATTTGCGACAGTAAAAAATTATTTTTTGAAAAATTTACTGTAGAAATGGCAATCACTGAGCAATTAAAATTTGCGACAGTAAAAAATTAATTTGTGAAAAATTTACTATAGAAAAGGCAATCCCTGGCGCAATTAAAATTTGCGACAGTAAAAAATTAAATTTTGAAAAATTTACTATAGAAAAGGCAATCCCTGGCGTAATTAAAATTTGCGACAGTAAAAAATTATTTTTTGAAAAATTTACTATAGAAAAGGCAATCCCTGGCGTAATTAAAATTTGCGACAGTAAAAAATTAATTTGTGAAAAATTTACTATAGAAAAGGCAATCCCTGGGATATTTAAAATTTGGGACAGTAAAAAATTAATTTGTGAATAATTTACTATAGAAAAGGCAATACCTGGCGCACTTAAAATTTGCGACAGTAAAAAATAATTTTTTGAAAAATTTACTGTAGAAAAGGCAATCCCTGGCGCAATTAAAATTTGCGACAGTATAAAATTAAATTTTGAAAAATTTACTATAGAAAAGGCAATCCCTGGCATATTTAAAATTTGCGACAGTAAAAAATTAATTTGTGAATAATATAGAAAAGGCAATGCCTGGCGCAATTAAAATTTGCGACAGTATAAAATTAATTTGTGAAAAATTTACTGTAGAAAAGGCAATCCCTGGGGCAATTAAAATTTGCGACAGTAAAAAATTATTTTTTGAAAAATTTACTATAGAAAAGGCAGTCCCAGGCGCAATTAAAATTTGCGTCAGTAGAAAATTATTTTTTGCAAAATTTACTATAGAAAAGGCAATCACTGGGCAAATAAAATTTGCGACAGTAAAAAATTAATTTGTGAAAAATTTACTATAAAAAAGGCAATTCCTGGCACAATTAAAATTTGCGACAGTTAAAAATTAAATTTTGAGAAATTTACTATAGAAAAGGCAATCCCTGGCGCAATTAAAATTTGCGACAGTAAAAAATTATTTTTTGAAAAATTTACTGTAGAAAAGGCAATCCCTGGCGCAATTAAAATTTGCGACAGTAGAAAATAATTTTTTGAATAATTTTCTATAGAAAAGGCAATCCCTGGCGTATTTAAAATTTGCGACAGTAAAAAATTAGTTTTTGAAAAATTTACTATAGAAAAGGCAATCCCTGGCGCAATTAAAATTTGCGACAGTAGAAGATTATTTTTTGAAAAATTTACTATAGAAAAGGCAATCCCTGGCGTAACTAAAATTTGCGACATTAAAAAATTATTTTTTGAAAAATTTACTATAGAAAAGGCAATCCCTGGCGCAATTAAAATTTGCGACAGTAGAAAATTATTTTTTGAATAATTAACTATAGAAAAGGCAATCCCTGGCGTATTTAAAATTTGCGACAGTAAAAAATTAGTTTTTGAAAAATTTACTATAGAAAAGGCAATCCCTGGCGTAATTAAAATTTGCGACAGTAGAAAATTAGTTTTTGAAAAATTTACTGTAGAAAAGGTAATCCCTGGCGCAATTACGATTTGCGACAGTATAAAATTAAATTTTGAAAATTTTACTATAGAAAAGGCAATCCCTGGCGCAATTAAAATTTGCGACAGTAGAAAATTAATTTTTGAAAAATTTACTGTAGAAAAGGTAAACCCTGGCGCAATTATAATTTGCGACAGTATAAAATTAAATTTTGAAAAATTTACTATAGAAAAAGCAATCCCTGGCTTATTTAAAATTTGCGACAGTAAAAAATTATTTTTTGAAAAATTTACTGTAGAAAAGGCAATCACTGAGCAATTAAAATTTGCGACAGTAAAAAATTAATTTGTGAAAAATTTACTATAGAAAAGGCAATCCCTGGCGCAATTAAATTTGCGACAGTAAAAAATTAAATTTTGAAAAATTTACTGTAGAAAAGGCAATCAGTGGGCAATTAAAATTTGCGACAGCAAAAAATTAATTTGTGAAAAATTTACTATAAAAAAGGCAATCCCTGGCACAATTAAAATTTGCGACAGTAAAAAATTAAATTTTGAAAAATTTACTATAGAAAAGGCAATCCCTGGCGCAATTAAAATTTGTGACAGTAAAAAATTATTTTTTGAAAAATTTACTGTAGAAAAGGCAATCCCTGGCGCAATTAAAATTTGCGACAGTAGAAAATTATTTTTTGAATAATTTACTATAGAAAAGGCAATCCCTGGCGTATTTAAAATTTGCGACAGTAAAAAATTAGTTTTTGTAAAATTTACTATAGAAAAGGCAATCCCTGGCGCAATTAAAATTTGCGACAGTAGAAGATTATTTTTTGAAAAATTTACTATAGAAAAGGCAATCCCTGGCGTAAATAAAATTTGCGACAGTAAAAAATTGTTTTTTGAAAAATTTACTATAGAAAAGGCAATCCCTGGCGCAATTAAAATTTGCGACAGTAGAAAATTATTTTTTGAATAATTAACTATAGAAAAGGCAATCCCTGGCGTATTTAAAATTTGCGACAGTAAAAAATTAGTTTTTGAAAAATTTACTATAGAAAAGGCAATCCCTGGCGCAATTAAAATTTGCGACAGTAGAAAATTAGTTTTTGAAAAATTTACTATAGAAAAGGTAATCCCTGGCGCAATTACGATTTGCGACAGTATAAAATTAAATTTTGAAAAATTTACTATAGAAAAGGCAATCCCTGGCGCAATTAAAATTTGCGACAGTAGAAAATTAATTTTTGAAAAATTTACTGTAGAAAAGGTAAACCCTGGCGCAATTATAATTTGCGACAGTATAAAATTAAATTTTGAAAAATTTACTATAGAAAAAGCAATCCCTGGCTTATTTAAAATTTGCGACAGTAAAAAATTATTTTTTGAAAAATTTACTGTAGAAAAGGCAATCACTGAGCAATTAAAATTTGCGACAGTAAAAAATTAATTTGTGAAAAATTTACTATAGAAAAGGCAATCCCTGGCGCAATTAAATTTGCGACAGTAAAAAATTAAATTTTGAAAAATTTACTGTAGAAAAGGCAATCAGTGGGCAATTAAAATTTGCGACAGCAAAAAATTAATTTGTGAAAAATTTACTATAAAAAAGGCAATCCCTGGCACAATTAAAATTTGCGACAGTAAAAAATTAAATTTTGAAAAATTTACTATAGAAAAGGCAATCCCTGGCGCAATTAAAATTTGTGACAGTAAAAAATTATTTTTTGAAAAATTTACTGTAGAAAAGGCAATCCCTGGCGCAATTAAAATTTGCGACAGTAGAAAATTATTTTTTGAATAATTTACTATAGAAAAGGCAATCCCTGGCGTATTTAAAATTTGCGACAGTAAAAAATTAGTTTTTGTAAAATTTACTATAGAAAAGGCAATCCCTGGCGCAATTAAAATTTGCGACAGTAGAAGATTATTTTTTGAAAAATTTACTATAGAAAAGGCAATCCCTGGCGTAAATAAAATTTGCGACAGTAAAAAATTGTTTTTTGAAAAATTTACTATAGAAAAGGCAATCCCTGGCGCAATTAAAATTTGCGACAGTAGAAAATTATTTTTTGAATAATTAACTATAGAAAAGGCAATCCCTGGCGTATTTAAAATTTGCGACAGTAAAAAATTAGTTTTTGAAAAATTTACTATAGAAAAGGCAATCCCTGGCGCAATTAAAATTTGCGACAGTAGAAAATTAGTTTTTGAAAAATTTACTATAGAAAAGGTAATCCCTGGCGCAATTACGATTTGCGACAGTATAAAATTAAATTTTGAAAAATTTACTATAGAAAAGGCAATCCCTGGCGCAATTAAAATTTGCGACAGTAGAAAATTAATTTTTGAAAAATTTACTGTAGAAAAGGTAAACCCTGGCGCAATTATAATTTGCGACAGTATAAAATTAAATTTTGAAAAATTTACTATAGAAAAAGCAATCCCTGGCGTATTTAAAATTTGCGACAGTAAAAAATTAATTTGTGAGAAATTTACTATAGAAAAGGAAATCCCTGGCGGATTTGAAATTTGCGACAGTAAAAAATTATTTTTTGAAAAATTTACTGTAGAAAAGGCAATCACTGAGCAATTAAAATTTGCGACAGTAAAAAATTAATTTGTGAAAAATTTACTATAGAAAAGGCAATCCCTGGCGCAATTAAAATTTGCGACAGTAAAAAATTAAATTTTGAAAAATTTACTATAGAAAAGGCAATCCCTGGCGTAATTAAAATTTGCGACAGTAAAAAATTATTTTTTGAAAAATTTACTATAGAAAAGGCAATCCCTGGCGTAATTAAAATTTGCGACAGTAAAAAATTAATTTGTGAAAAATTTACTATAGAAAAGGCAATCCCTGGGATATTTAAAATTTGGGACAGTAAAAAATTAATTTGTGAATAATTTACTATAGAAAAGGCAATACCTGGCGCACTTAAAATTTGCGACAGTAAAAAATAATTTTTTGAAAAATTTACTGTAGAAAAGGCAATCCCTGGCGCAATTAAAATTTGCGACAGTATAAAATTAAATTTTGAAAAATTTACTATAGAAAAGGCAATCCCTGGCATATTTAAAATTTGCGACAGTAAAAAATTAATTTGTGAATAATATAGAAAAGGCAATGCCTGGCGCAATTAAAATTTGCGACAGTATAAAATTAATTTGTGAAAAATTTACTGTAGAAAAGGCAATCCCTGGGGCAATTAAAATTTGCGACAGTAAAAAATTATTTTTTGAAAAATTTACTATAGAAAAGGCAGTCCCAGGCGCAATTAAAATTTGCGTCAGTAGAAAATTATTTTTTGCAAAATTTACTATAGAAAAGGCAATCACTGGGCAAATAAAATTTGCGACAGTAAAAAATTAATTTGTGAAAAATTTACTATAGAAAAGGCAGTCCCTGGCGCAATTAAAATTTGCGACAGTAAAAAATTAAATTTTGAAAAATTTACTGTAGAAAAGGCAATCAGTGGGCAATTAAAATTTGCGACAGTAAAAAATTAATTTGTGAAAAATTTACTATAAAAAAGGCAATCCCTGGCACAATTAAAATTTGCGACAGTAAAAAATTAAATTTTGAAAAATTTACTATAGAAAAGGCAATCCCTGTCGCAATTAAAATTTGCGACAGTAAAAAATTATTTTTTGAAAAATTTACTGTAGAAAAGGCAATCCCTGGCGCAATTAAAATTTGCGACAGTAGAAAATTATTTTTTGAATAATTTACTATAGAAAAGGCAATCCCTGGCGTATTTAAAATTTGCGACAGTAAAAAATTAATTTTTGAAAAATTTACTATAGAAAAGGCAATCCCTGGCGCAATTAAAATTTGCGACAGTAGAAGATTATTTTTTGTAAAATTTACTATAGAAAAGGCAATCCCTGGCGTAGCTAAAATTTGCGACAGTAAAAAATTATTTTTTGAAAAATTTACTATAGAAAAGGCAATCCCTGGCGCAATTAAAATTTGCGACAGTAGAAAATTATTTTTTGAATAATTAACTATAGAAAAGGCAATCCCTGGCGTATATAAAATTTGCGACAGTAAAAAATTAGTTTTTGAAAAATTTACTATAGAAAAGGCAATCCCTGGCGCAATTAAAATTTGCGACAGTAGAAAATTAGTTTTTGAAAAATTTACTGTAGAAAAGGTAATCCCTGGCGCAATTACGATTTGCGACAGTATAAAATTAAATTTTGAAAAATTTACTATAGAAAAGGCAATCCCTGGCGCAATTAAAATTTGCGACAGTAGAAAATTAATTTTTGAAAAATTTACTGTAGAAAAGGTAAACCCTGGCGCAATTATAATTTGCGACAGTATAAAATTAAATTTTGAAAAATTTACTATAGAAAAAGCAATCCCTGGCGTATTTAAAATTTGCGACAGTAAAAAATTATTTTTTGAAAAATTTACTGTAGAAAAGGCAAACACTGAGCAATTAAAATTTGCGACAGTAAAAAATTAATTTGTGAAAAATTTACTATAGAAAAGGCAATATCTGGCGCAATTAAAATTTGCGACAGTAAAAAATTAAATTTTGAAAAATTTACTGTAGAAAAGGCAATCAGTGGGCAATTAAAATTTGCGACAGTAAAAAATTAATTTGTGAAAAATTTACTATAAAAAAGGCAATCCCTGGCACAATTAAAATTTGCGACAGTAAAAAATTAAATTTTGAAAAATTTACTATAGAAAAGGCAATCCCTGGCGCAATTAAAATTTGCGACAGTAAAAAATTATTTTTTGAAAAATTTACTGTAGAAAAGGCAATCCCTGGCGCAATTAAAATTTGCGACAGTAGAAAATTATTTTTTGAATAATTTACTATAGAAAAGGCAATCCCTGGCGTATTTAAAATTTGCGACAGTAAAAAATTAGTTTTTGAAAAATTTACTATAGAAAAGGCAATCCCTGGCGCAATTAAAATTTGCGACAGTAGAAGATTATTTTTTGAAAAATTTACTATAGAAAAGGCAATCCCTGGCGTAACTAAAATTTGCGACAGTAAAAAATTATTTTTTGAAAAATTTACTATAGAAAAGGCAATCCCTGGCGCAATTAAAATTTGCGACAGTAGAAAATTATTTTTTGAATAATTAACTATAGAAAAGGCAATCCCTGGCGTATTTAAAATTTGCGACAGTAAAAAATTAGTTTTTGAAAAATTTACTATAGAAAAGGCAATCCCTGGCGCAATTAAAATTTGCGACAGTAGAAAATTAGTTTTTGAAAAATTTACTGTAGAAAAGGTAATCCCTGGCGCAATTACGATTTGCGACAGTATAAAATTAAATTTTGAAAAATTTACTATAGAAAAGGCAATCCCTGGCGCAATTAAAATTTGCGACAGTAGAAAATTAATTTTTGAAAAATTTACTGTAGAAAAGGTAAACCCTGGCGCAATTATAATTTGCGACAGTATAAAATTAAATTTTGAAAAATTTACTATAGAAAAAGCAATTCCTGGCGTATTTAAAATTTGCGACAGTAAAAAATTATTTTTTGAAAAATTTACTGTAGAAAAGGCAATCACTGAGCAATTAAAATTTGCGACAGTAAAAAATTAATTTGTGAAAAATTTACTATAGAAAAGGCAATCCCTGGCGCAATTAAAATTTGCGACAGTAAAAAATTAAATTTTGAAAAATTTACTATAGAAAAGGCAATCCCTGGCGTAATTAAAATTTGCCACAGTAAAAAATTATTTTTTGAAAAATTTACTATAGAAAAGGCAATCCCTGGCGTAATTAAAATTTGCGACAGTAAAAAATTAATTTGTGAAAAATTTACTATAGAAAAGGCAATCCCTGGGATATTTAAAATTTGGGACAGTAAAAAATTAATTTGTGAATAATTTACTATAGAAAAGGCAATAACTGGCGCACTTAAAATTTGCGACAGTAAAAAATAATTTTTTGAAAAATTTACTGTAGAAAGGCAATCCCTGGCGCAATTAAAATTTGCGACAGTATAAAATTAAATTTTGAAAAATTTACTATAGAAAAGGCAATCCCTGGCATATTTAAAATTTGCGACAGTAAAAAATTAATTTGTGAATAATATAGAAAAGGCAATGCCTGGCGCAATTAAAATTTGCGACAGTATAAAATTAATTTGTGAAAAATTTACTGTAGAAAAGGCAATCCCTGGGGCAATTAAAATTTGCGAGAGTAAAAAATTATTTTTTGAAAAATTTACTATAGAAAAGGCAGTCCCAGGCGCAATTAAAATTTGCGTCAGTAGAAAATTATTTTTTGCAAAATTTACTATAGAAAAGGCAATCACTGGGCAAATAAAATTTGCGACAGTAAAAAATTAATTTGTGAAAAATTTACTATAGAAAAGGCAGTCCCTGGCGCAATTAAAATTTGCGACAGTAAAAAATTAAATTTTGAAAAATTTACTGTAGAAAAGGCAATCAGTGGGCAATTAAAATTTGCGACAGTAAAAAATTAATTTGTGAAAAATTTACTATAAAAAAGGCAATCCCTGGCACAATTAAAATTTGCGACAGTAAAAAATTAAATTTTGAAAAATTTACTATAGAAAAGGCAATCCCTGTCGCAATTAAAATTTGCGACAGTAAAAAATTATTTTTTGAAAAATTTACTGTAGAAAAGGCAATCCCTGGCGCAATTAAAATTTGCGACAGTAGAAAATTATTTTTTGAATAATTTACTATAGAAAAGGCAATCCCTGGCGTATTTAAAATTTGCGACAGTAAAAAATTAATTTTTGAAAAATTTACTATAGAAAAGGCAATCCCTGGCGCAATTAAAATTTGCGACAGTAGAAGATTATTTTTTGTAAAATTTACTATAGAAAAGGCAATCCCTGGCGTAACTAAAATTTGCGACAGTAAAAAATTATTTTTTGAAAAATTTACTATAGAAAAGGCAATCCCTGGCGCAATTAAAATTTGCGACAGTAGAAAATTATTTTTTGAATAATTAACTATAGAAAAGGCAATCCCTGGCGTATATAAAATTTGCGACAGTAAAAAATTAGTTTTTGAAAAATTTACTATAGAAAAGGCAATCCCTGGCGCAATTAAAATTTGCGACAGTAGAAAATTAGTTTTTGAAAAATTTACTGTAGAAAAGGTAATCCCTGGCGCAATTACGATTTGCGACAGTATAAAATTAAATTTTGAAAAATTTACTATAGAAAAGGCAATCCCTGGCGCAATTAAAATTTGCGACAGTAGAAAATTAATTTTTGAAAAATTTACTGTAGAAAAGGTAAACCCTGGCGCAATTATAATTTGCGACAGTATAAAATTAAATTTTGAAAAATTTACTATAGAAAAAGCAATCCCTGGCGTATTTAAAATTTGCGACAGTAAAAAATTATTTTTTGAAAAATTTACTGTAGAAAAGGCAAACACTGAGCAATTAAAATTTGCGACAGTAAAAAATTAATTTGTGAAAAATTTACTATAGAAAAGGCAATATCTGGCGCAATTAAAATTTGCGACAGTAAAAAATTAAATTTTGAAAAATTTACTGTAGAAAAGGCAATCAGTGGGCAATTAAAATTTGCGACAGTAAAAAATTAATTTGTGAAAAATTTACTATAAAAAAGGCAATCCCTGGCACAATTAAAATTTGCGACAGTAAAAAATTAAATTTTGAAAAATTTACTATAGAAAAGGCAATCCCTGGCGCAATTAAAATTTGCGACAGTAAAAAATTATTTTTTGAAAAATTTACTGTAGAAAAGGCAATCCCTGGCGCAATTAAAATTTGCGACAGTAGAAAATTATTTTTTGAATAATTTACTATAGAAAAGGCAATCCCTGGCGTATTTAAAATTTGCGACAGTAAAAAATTAGTTTTTGAAAAATTTACTATAGAAAAGGCAATCCCTGGCGCAATTAAAATTTGCGACAGTAGAAGATTATTTTTTGAAAAATTTACTATAGAAAAGGCAATCCCTGGCGTAACTAAAATTTGCGACAGTAAAAAATTATTTTTTGAAAAATTTACTATAGAAAAGGCAATCCCTGGCGCAATTAAAATTTGCGACAGTAGAAAATTATTTTTTGAATAATTAACTATAGAAAAGGCAATCCCTGGCGTATTTAAAATTTGCGACAGTAAAAAATTAGTTTTTGAAAAATTTACTATAGAAAAGGCAATCCCTGGCGCAATTAAAATTTGCGACAGTAGAAAATTAGTTTTTGAAAAATTTACTGTAGAAAAGGTAATCCCTGGCGCAATTACGATTTGCGACAGTATAAAATTAAATTTTGAAAAATTTACTATAGAAAAGGCAATCCCTGGCGCAATTAAAATTTGCGACAGTAGAAAATTAATTTTTGAAAAATTTACTGTAGAAAAGGTAAACCCTGGCGCAATTATAATTTGCGACAGTATAAAATTAAATTTTGAAAAATTTACTATAGAAAAAGCAATTCCTGGCGTATTTAAAATTTGCGACAGTAAAAAATTATTTTTTGAAAAATTTACTGTAGAAAAGGCAATCACTGAGCAATTAAAATTTGCGACAGTAAAAAATTAATTTGTGAAAAATTTACTATAGAAAAGGCAATCCCTGGCGCAATTAAAATTTGCGACAGTAAAAAATTAAATTTTGAAAAATTTACTATAGAAAAGGCAATCCCTGGCGTAATTAAAATTTGCCACAGTAAAAAATTATTTTTTGAAAAATTTACTATAGAAAAGGCAATCCCTGGCGTAATTAAAATTTGCGACAGTAAAAAATTAATTTGTGAAAAATTTACTATAGAAAAGGCAATCCCTGGGATATTTAAAATTTGGGACAGTAAAAAATTAATTTGTGAATAATTTACTATAGAAAAGGCAATAACTGGCGCACTTAAAATTTGCGACAGTAAAAAATAATTTTTTGAAAAATTTACTGTAGAAAAGGCAATCCCTGGCGCAATTAAAATTTGCGACAGTATAAAATTAAATTTTGAAAAATTTACTATAGAAAAGGCAATCCCTGGCATATTTAAAATTTGCGACAGTAAAAAATTAATTTGTGAATAATATAGAAAAGGCAATGCCTGGCGCAATTAAAATTTGCGACAGTATAAAATTAATTTGTGAAAAATTTACTGTAGAAAAGGCAATCCCTGGGGCAATTAAAATTTGCGAGAGTAAAAAATTATTTTTTGAAAAATTTACTATAGAAAAGGCAGTCCCAGGCGCAATTAAAATTTGCGTCAGTAGAAAATTATTTTTTGCAAAATTTACTATAGAAAAGGCAATCACTGGGCAAATAAAATTTGCGAAAGTAAAAAATGAATTTGTGAAAAATTTACTATAGAAAAGGCAGTCCCTGGCGCAATTAAAATTTGCGACAGTAAAAAATTAAATTTTGAAAAATTTACTGTTGAAAAGGCAATCAGTGGGCAATTAAAATGTGCGACAGTAAAAAATTAATTTGTAAAAAATTTACTATAAAAAAGGCAATCCCTGGCACAATTAAAATTTGCGACAGTAAAAAATTTAATTTTGAAAAATTTACTATAGAAAAGGCAATCCCTGGCGCAATTAAAATTTGCGACAGTAAAAAATTATTTTTTGAAAAATTTACTGTAGAAAAGGCAATCCCTGGCGCAATTAAAATTTGCGACAGTAGAAAATTATTTTTTGAATAATTTACTATAGAAAAGGCAATCCCTGGCGTATTTAAAATTTGCGACAGTAAAAAATTAGTTTTTGAAAAATTTACTATAGAAAAGGCAATCCCTGGCGCAATTAAAATTTGCGACAGTAGAAGATTATTTTTGAAAAATTTACTATAGAAAAGGCAATCCCTGGCGTAACTAAAATTTGCGACAGTAAAAAATTATTTTTTGAAAAATTTACTATAGAAAAGGCAATCCCTGGCGCAATTAAAATTTGCGACAGTAGAAAATTATTTTTTGAACAATTAACTATAGAAAAGGCAATCCCTGGCGTATTTAAAATTTGCGACAGTAAAAAATTAGTTTTTGAAAAATTTACTATAGAAAAGGCAATCCCTGGCGCAATTAAAATTTGCGACAGTAGAAAATTAGTTTTTGAAAAATTTACTGTAGAAAAGGTAATCCCTGGCGCAATTACGATTTGCGACAGTATAAAATTAAATTTTGAAAAATTTACTATAGAAAAGGCAATCCCTGGCGCAATTAAAATTTGCGACAGTAGAAAATTAATTTTTGAAAAATTTACTGTAGAAAAGGTAAACCCTGGCGCAATTATAATTTGCGACAATATAAAATTAAATTTTGAAAAATTTACTATAGAAAAAGCAATCCCTGGCGTATTTAAAATTTGCGACAGTAAAAAATTATTTTTTGAAAAATTTACTGTAGAAAAGGCAATCACTGAGCAATTAAAATTTGAGACAGTAAAAAATTAATTTGTGAAAAATTTACTATAGAAAAGGCAATCCCTGGCGCAATTAAAATTTGCGACAGTAAAAAATTAAATTTTGAAAAATTTACTGTAGAAAAGGCAATCAGTGGGCAATTAAAATTTGCGACAGTAAAAAATTAATTTGTGAAAAATTTACTATAAAAAAGGCAATCCCTGGCACAATTAAAATTTGCGACAGTAAAAAATTAAATTTTGAAAAATTTACTATAGAAAAGGCAATCCCTGGCGCAATTAAAATTTGTGACAGTAAAAAATTATTTTTTGAAAAATTTACTGTAGAAAAGGCAATCCCTGGCGCAATTAAAATTTGCGACAGTAGAAAATTATTTTTTGAATAATTTACTATAGAAAAGGCAATCCCTGGCGTATTTAAAATTTGCGACAGTAAAAAATTAGTTTTTGAAAAATTTACTATAGAAAAGGCAATCCCTGGCGCAATTAAAATTTGCGACAGTAGAAGATTATTTTTTGAAAAATTTACTATAGAAAAGGCAATCCCTGGCGTAACTAAAATTTGCGACAGTAAAAAATTAATTTGTGAATAATATAGAAAAGGCAATGCCTGGCGCAATTAAAATTTGCGACAGTATAAAATTAATTTGTGAAAAATTTACTGTAGAAAAGGCAATCCCTGGGGCAATTAAAATTTGCGACAGTAAAAAATTATTTTTTGAAAAATTTACTATAGAAAAGGCAGTCCCAGGCGCAATTAAAATTTGCGTCAGTAGAAAATTATTTTTTGCAAAATTTACTATAGAAAAGGCAATCACTGGGCAAATAAAATTTGCGACAGTAAAAAATGAATTTGTGAAAAATTTACTATAGAAAAGGCAGTCCCTGGCGCAATTAAAATTTGCGACAGTATAAAATTAAATTTTGAAAAATTTACTGTTGAAAAGGCAATCAGTGGGCAATTAAAATGTGCGACAGTAAAAAATTAATTTGTGAAAAATTTACTATAAAAAAGGCAATCCCTGGCACAATTAAAATTTGCGACAGTAAAAAATTAAATTTTGAAAAATTTACTATAGAAAAGGCAATCCCTGGCGCAATTAAAATTTGCGACAGTAAAAAATTATTTTTTGAAAAATTTACTGTAGAAAAGGCAATCCCTGGCGCAATTAAAATTTGCGACAGTAGAAAATTATTTTTTGAATAATTTACTATAGAAAAGGCAATCCCTGGCGTATTTAAAATTTGCGAAAGTAAAAAATTAGTTTTTGAAAAATTTACTATAGAAAAGGCAATCCCTGGCGCAATTAAAATTTGCGACAGTAGAAGATTATTTTTTGAAAAATTTACTATAGAAAAGGCAATCCCTGGCGTAACTAAAATTTGCGACAGTAAAAAATTATTTTTTGAAAAATTTACTATAGAAAAGGCAATCCCTGGCGCAATTAAAATTTGCGACAGTAGAAAATTATTTTTTGAATAAATAACTATAGAAAAGGCAATCCCTGGCGTATTTAAAATTTGCGACAGTAAAAAATTAGTTTTTGAAAAATTTACTATAGAAAAGGCAATCCCTGGCGCAATTAAAATTTGCGACAGTAGAAAATTAGTTTTTGAAAAATTTACTGTAGAAAAGGTAATCCCTGGCGCAATTACGATTTGCGACAGTATAAAATTAAATTTTGAAAAATTTACTATAGAAAAGGGAATCCCTGGCGCAATTAAAATTTGCGACAGTAGAAAATTAATTTTTGAAAAATTTACTGTAGAAAAGGTAAACCCTGGCGCAATTATAATTTGCGACAGTATAAAATTAAATTTTGAAAAATTTACTATAGAAAAAGCAATCCCTGGCGTATTTAAAGTTTGCGACAGTAAAAAATTATTTTTTGAAAAATTTACTGTAGAAAAGGCAATCACTGAGCAATTAAAATTTGCGACAGTAAAAAATTAATTTGTGAAAAATTTACTATAGAAAAGGCAATCCCTGGCGCAATTAAAATTTGCGACAGTAAAAAATTAAATTTTGAAAAATTTACTGTAGAAAAGGCAATCAGTGGGCAATTAAAATTTGCGACAGTAAAAAATTAATTTGTGAAAAATTTACTATAAAAAAGGCAATCCCTGGCACAATTAAAATTTGCGACAGTAAAAAATTAAATTTTGAAAAATTTACTATAGAAAAGGCAATCCCTGGCGCAATTAAAATTTGCGACAGTAAAAAATTATTTTTTGAAAAATTTACTGTAGAAAAGGCAATCCCTGGCGCAATTAAAATTTGCGACAGTAGAAAATTATTTTTTGAATAATTTACTATAGAAAATGCAATCCCTGGCGTATTTAAAATTTGCGACAGTAAAAAATTAGTTTTTGAAAAATTTACTATAGAAAAGGCAATCCCTGGCGCAATTAAAATTTGCGACAGTAGAAGATTATTTTTTGAAAAATTTACTATAGAAAAGGCAATCCCTGGCGTAACTAAAATTTGCGACAGTAAAAAATTATTTTTTGAAAAATTTACTATAGAAAAGGCAATCCCTGGCGCAATTAAAATTTGCGACAGTAGAAAATTATTTTTTGAATAATTAACTATAGAAAAGGCAATCCCTGGCGTATTTAAAATTTGCGACAGTAGAAAATTAGTTTTTGAAAAATTTACTGTAGAAAAGGTAATCCATGGCGCAATTACGATTTGCGACAGTATAAAATTAAATTTTGAAAAATTTACTATAGAAAAGGCAATCCCTGGCGCAATTAAAATTTGCGACAGTAGAAAATTAATTTTTGAAAAATTTACTGTAGAAAAGGTAAACCCTGGCGCAATTATAATTTGCGACAGTATAAAATTAAATTTTGAAAAATTTACTATAGAAAAAGCAATCTCTGGCGTATTTAAAATTTGCGACAGTAAAATATTATTTTTTGAAAAATTTACTGTAGAAAAGGCAATCATTGAGCAATTAAAATTTGCGGCAGTAATAAATTAATTTGTGAAAAATTTACTATAGAAAAGGCAATCCCTGGCGCAATTAAAATTTGCGACAGTAAAAAATTAAATTTTGAAAAATTTACTATAGAAAAGGCAATCCCTGGCGTAATTAAAATTTGCGTCAGTAAAAAATTATTTTTTGAAAAATTTACTATAGAAAAGGCAATCCCTGGCGTATTTAAAATTTGTGACAGTAAAAAATTATTTTTTGAAAAATTTACTATAGAAAAAGCAATCCCTGGTGTATTTAAAATTTGCGACAGTAAAAAATTATTTTTTGAAAAATTTACTGTAGAAAAGGCAATCACTGGGCAATTAAAATTTGCGACAGTAAAAAATTAATGTGTGAAAAATTTACTGTAGAAAAGGCAATCCCTGGGGCAATTAAAATTTGCGACAGTAAAAAATTAAATTTTGAAAAATTTACTGTAGAAAAGGCAATCACTGGGCAATTAAAATTTGCGACAGTAAAAAATTAATTTGTGAAAAATTTACTTTAAAAAAGGCAATCCCTCGCACAATTAAAATTTGCGACAGTAAAAAATTAAATTTTGAAAAATTTACTATAGAAAAGGCAGTCCCAGGCGCGATTAAAATTTGCGTCAGTAGAAAATTATTTTTTGCAAAATTTACTATAGAAAAGGCAATCACTGGGCAAATAAAACTTGCGACAATAAAAAATTAATTTGTGAAAAATTTACTATAGAAAAGGCAGTCCCTGGCGCAATTAAAATTTGCGACAGTAAAAAATTAAATTTTGAAAAATTTACTGTAGAAAAGGCAATCACTGGGCAATTAAAATTTGCGACAGTAAAAAATTAATTTGTGAAAAATTTACTATAAAAAAGGCAATCCCTGGCACAATTAAAATTTGCGACAGTAAAAAATTAAATTTTGAAAAATTCACTATAGAAAAGGCAATCCCTGGCGTAATTAAAATTTGCGACAGTAAAAAATTAATTTGTGAAAAATTTACTATAGAAAAGGCAATCCCTGGGATATTTAAAATTTGGGACAGTAAAAAATTAATTTGTGAATAATTTACTATAGAAAAGGCAATCCCTGGCGCACTTAAAATTTGCGACAGTAAAAAATAATTTTTTGAAAAATTTACTGTAGAAAAGGCAATCCCTGGCGCAATTAAAATTTGCGACAGTATAAAATTAAATTTTGAAAAATTTACTATAGAAAAGGCAATCCCTGGCGTAATTAAAATTTGCGACAGTAAAAAAATATTTTTTGGAAAATTTACTATAGAAAAGGCAATCCCTGGCGTAATTAAAATTTGCGTCAGTAAAAAATTATTTTTTGCAAAATTTACTATAGAAAAGGCAATCCCTGGCGTATTTAAAATTTGCGACAGTAAAAAATTATTTTTTGAAAAATTTACTGTAGAAAAGGCAATCACTGAGCAATTAAAATTTGCGACAGTAAAAAATTAATTTGTGAAAAATTTACTATAGAAAAGGCAATCCCTGGCGCAATTAAAATTTGCGACAGTAAAAAATTAATTTGTGAAAAATTTACTATAGAAAAGGCAATACCTGGGATATTTAAAATTTGGGACAGTAAAAAATTAATTTGTGAATAATTTACTATAGAGAAGGCAATCCCTGGCGCAATTAAAATTTGCGACAGTATAAAATTAAATTTTGAAAAATTTACTATAGAAAAGGCAATCCCTGGCGCAATTAAAATTTGCGACAGTAGAAAATTATTTTTTGAATAATTAACTATAGAAAAGGCAATCCCTGGCGTATTTAAAATTTGCGACAGTAGAAAATTAATTTTTGAAAAATTTACTGTAGAAAAGGTAAACCCTGGCGCAATTAAAATTTTGCGACAGTAGAAAATTATTTTTTGAATAATTAACTATAGAAAAGGCAATCCCTGCGTATTTAAAATTTGCGACAGTAAAAAATTAGTTTTTGAAAAATTTACTATAGAAAAGGCAATCCCTGGCGCAATTAAAATTTGCGACAGTAGAAAATTAGTTTTTGAAAAATTTACTGTAGAAAAGGTAATCCCTGGCGCAATTACGATTTGCGACAGTATAAAATTAAATTTTGAAAAATTTACTATAGAAAAGGCAATCCCTGGCGCAATTAAAATTTGCGACAGTAGAAAATTAATTTTTGAAAAATTTACTGTAGAAAAGGTAAACCCTGGCGCAATTATAATTTGCGACAGTATAAAATTAAATTTTGAAAAATTTACTATAGAAAAAGCAATCCCTGGCGTATTTAAAATTTGCGACAGTAAAAAATTATTTTTTGAAAAACTTACTGTAGAAAAGGCAATCACTGAGCAATTAAAATTTGCGACAGTAAAAAATTAATTTGTGAAAAATTTACTATAGAAAAGGCAATCCCTGGCGCAATTAAAATTTGCGACAGTAAAAAATTAAATTTTGAAAAATTTACTGTAGAAAAGGCAATCAGTGGGCAATTAAAATTTGCGACAGTAAAAAATTAATTTGTGAAAAATTTACTATAAAAAAGGCAATCCCTGGCACAATTAAAATTTGCGACAGTAAAAAATTAAATTTTGAAAAATTTACTATAGAAAAGGCAATCCCTGGCGCAATTAAAATTTGCGACAGTAAAAAATTATTTTTTGAAAAATTTACTGTAGCAAAGGCAATCCCTGGCGCAATTAAAATTTGCGACAGTAGAAAATTATTTTTTGAATAATTTACTATAGAAAATGCAATCCCTGGCGTATTTAAAATTTGCGACAGTAAAAAATTAGTTTTTGAAAAATTTACTATAGAAAAGGTAATCCCTGGCGCAATTAAAATTTGCGACAGTAGAAGATTATTTTTTGAAAAATTTACTGTAGAAAAGGCAATCCCTGGCGTAACTAAAATTTTGCGACAGTAAAAAATTATTTTTTGAAAAATTTACTATAGAAAAGGCAATCCCTGGCGCAATTAAAATTTGCGACAGTAGAAAATTATTTTTTGAATAATTAACTATAGAAAAGGCAATCCCTGGCGTATTTAAAATTTGCGACAGTAAAAAATTAGTTTTTGAAACATTTACTATAGAAAAGGCAATCCCTGGCGCAATTAAAATTTGCGACAGTAGAAAATTAGTTTTTGAAAAATTTACTGTAGAAAAGGTAATCCATGGCGCAATTACGATTTGCGACAGTATAAAATTAAATTTTGAAAAATTTACTATAGAAAAGGCAATCCCTGGCGCAATTAAAATTTGCGACAGTAGAAAATTAATTTTTGAAAAATTTACTGTAGAAAAGGTAAACCCTGGCGCAATTATAATTTGCGACAGTATAAAATTAAATTTTGAAAAATTTACTATAGAAAAAGCAATCTCTGGCGTATTTAAAATTTGCGACAGTAAAAAATTATTTTTTGAAAAATTTACTGTAGAAAAGGCAATCATTGAGCAATTAAAATTTGCGACAGTAATAAATTAATTTGTGAAAAATTTACTATAGAAAAGGCAATCCCTGGCGCAATTAAAATTTGCGACAGTAAAAAATTAAATTTTGAAAAATTTACTATAGAAAAGGCAAACCCTGGCGTAATTAAAATTTGCGTCAGTAAAAAATTATTTTTTGAAAAATTTACTATAGAAAAGGCAATCCCTGGCGTATTTAAAATTTGTGACAGTAAAAAATTATTTTTTGAAAAATTTACTATAGAAAAAGCAATCCCTGGAGTATTTAAAATTTGCGACAGTAAAAAATTATTTTTTGAAAAATTTACTGTAGAAAAGGCAATCACTGGGCAATTAAAATTTGCGACAGTAAAAAATTAATGTGTGAAAAATTTACTGTAGAAAAGGCAATCCCTGGGGCAATTAAAATTTGCGACAGTAAAAAATTAAATTTTGAAAAATTTACTGTAGAAAAGGCAATCACTGGGCAATTAAAATTTGCGACAGTAAAAAATTAATTTGTGAAAAATTTACTTTAAAAAAGGCAATCCCTGGCACAATTAAAATTTGCGACAGTAAAAAATTAAATTTTGAAAAATTTACTATAGAAAAGGCAGTCCCAGGCGCGATTAAAATTTGCGTCAGTAGAAAATTATTTTTTGAAAAATTTACTATAGAAAAGGCAATCACTGGGCAAATAAAATTTGCGACAATAAAAAATTAATTTGTGAAAAATTTACTATAGAAAAGGCAGTCCCTGGCGCAATTAAAATTTGCGACAGTAAAAAATTAAATTTTGAAAAATTTACTGTAGAAAAGGCAATCACTGGGCAATTAAAATTTGCGACAGTAAAAAATTAATTTGTGAAAAATTTACTATAAAAAAGGCAATCCCTGGCACAATTAAAATTTGCGACAGTAAAAAATTAAATTTTGAAGAATTCACTATAGAAAAGGCAATCCCTGGCGTAATTAAAATTTGCGACAGTAAAAAATTAATTTGTGAAAAATTTACTATAGAAAAGGCAATCCCTGGGATATTTAAAATTTGGGACAGTAAAAAATTAATTTGTGAATAATTTACTATAGAAAAGGCAATCCCTGGCGCACTTAAAATTTGCGACAGTAAAAAATAATTTTTTGAAAAATTTACTGTAGAAAAGGCAATCCCTGGCGCAATTAAAATTTGCGACAGTATAAAATTAAATTTTGAAAAATTTACTATAGAAAAGGCAATCCCTGGCGTAATTAAAATTTGCGACAGTAAAAAAATATTTTTTGGAAAATTTACTATAGAAAAGGCAATCCCTGGCGTAATTAAAATTTGCGTCAGTAAAAAATTATTTTTTGCAAAATTTACTATAGAAAAGGCAATCCCTGGCGTATTTAAAATTTGCGACAGTAAAAAATTATTTTTTGAAAAATTTACTGTAGAAAAGGCAATCACTGATCAATTAAAATTTGCGACAGTAAAAAATTAATTTGTGAAAAATTTACTATAGAAAAGGCAATCCCTGGAGCAATTAAAATTTGCGACAGTAAAAAATTAATTTGTGAAAAATTTACTATAGAAAAGGCAATCCCTGGGATATTTAAAATTTGGGACAGTAAAAAATTAATTTGTGAATAATTTACTATAGAAAAGGCAATCCCTGGCGCAATTAAAATTTGCGACAGTATAAAATTAAATTTTGAAAAATTTACTATAGAAAAGGCAATCCCTGGCGCAATTAAAATTTGCGACAGTAGAAAATTATTTTTTGAATAATTAACTATAGAAAAGGCAATCCCTGGCGTATTTAAAATTTGCGACAGTAGAAAATTAATTTTTGAAAAATTTACTGTAGAAAAGGTAAACCCTGGCGCAATTAAAATTTGCGACAGTAGAAAATTATTTTTTGAATAATTAACTATAGAAAAGGCAATCCCTGGCGTATTTAAAATTTGCGACAGTACAAAATTAGTTTTTGAAAAATTTACTATAGAAAAGGCAATCCCTGGCGCAATTAAAATTTGCGACAGTAGAAAATTAGTTTTTGAAAAATTTACTGTAGAAAAGGTAATCCCTGGCGCAATTACGATTTGCGACAGTATAAAATTAAATTTTGAAAAATTTACTATAGAAAAGGCAATCCCTGGCGCAATTAAAATTTGCGACAGTAGAAAATTAATTTTTGAAAAATTTACTATAGAAAAGGCAATCCCTGGCGTAATTAAAATTTGCGTCAGTAAAAAATTATTTTTTGCAAAATTTACTATAGAAAAGGCAATCCCTGGCGTATTTAAAATTTGCGACAGTAAAAAATTATTTTTTGAAAAATTTACTGTAGAAAAGGCAATCACTGAGCAATTAAAATTTGCGACAGTAAAAAATTAATTTGTGAAAAATTTACTATAGAAAAGGCAATCCCTGGCGCAATTAAAATTTGCGACAGTAAAAAATTAATGTGTGAAAAATTTACTGTAGAAAAGGCAATCCCTGGGGCAATTAAAAATTTGCGACAGTAAAAAATTAAATTTTGAAAAATTTACTGTAGAAAAGGCAATCACTGGGCAATTAAAATTTGCGACAGTAAAAAATTAATTTGTGAAAAATTTACTTTAAAAAAGGCAATCCCTGGCACAATTAAAATTTGCGACAGTAAAAAATTAAATTTTGAAAAATTTACTATAGAAAAGGCAGTCCCAGGCGCGATTAAAATTTGCGTCAGTAGAAAATTATTTTTTGAAAAATTTACTATAGAAAAGGCAATCACTGGGCAAATAAAATTTGCGACAATAAAAAATTAATTTGTGAAAAATTTACTATAGAAAAGGCAGTCCCTGGCGCAATTAAAATTTGCGACAGTAAAAAATTAAATTTGAAAAATTTACTGTAGAAAAGGCAATCACTGGGCAATTAAAATTTGCGACAGTAAAAAATTAATTTGTGAAAAATTTACTTTAAAAAAGGCAATCCCTGGCACAATTAAAATTTGCGACAGTAAAAAATTAAATTTTGAAAAATTTACTATAGAAAAGGCAGTCCCAGGCGCGATTAAAATTTGCGTCAGTAGAAAATTATTTTTTGCAAAATTTAATATAGAAAAGGCAATCACTGGGCAAATAAAATTTGCGACAATAAAAAATTAATTTGTGAAAAATTTACTATAGAAAAGGCAGTCCCTGGCGCAATTAAAATTTGCGACAGTAAAAAATTAAATTTTGAAAAATTTACTGTAGAAAAGGCAATCACTGGGCAATTAAAATTTGCGACAGTAAAAAATTAATTTGTGAAAAATTTACTATAAAAAAGGCAATCCCTGGCACAATTAAAATTTGCGACAGTAAAAAATTAAATTTTGAAAAATTCACTATAGAAAAGGCAATCCCTGGCGTAATTAAAATTTGCGACAGTAAAAAATTAATTTGTGAAAAGTTTACTATAGAAAAGGCAATCCCTGGGATATTTAAAATTTGGGACAGTAAAAAATTAATTTGTGAATAATTTACTATAGAAAAGGCAATCCCTGGCGCACTTAAAATTTGCGACAGTAAAAAATAATTTTTTGAAAAATTTACTGTAGAAAAGGCAATCCCTGGCGCAATTAAAATTTGCGACAGTATAAAATTAAATTTTGAAAAATTTACTATAGAAAAGGCAATCCCTGGCGTAATTAAAATTTGCGACAGTAAAAAAATATTTTTTGGAAAATTTACTATAGAAAAGGCAATCCCTGGCGTAATTAAAATTTGCGTCAGTAAAAAATTATTTTTTGCAAAATTTACTATAGAAAAGGCAATCCCTGGCGTATTTAAAATTTGCGACAGTAAAAAATTATTTTTTGAAAAATTTACTATAGAAAAAGCAATCCCTGGCGTATTTAAAATTTGCGACAGTAAAAAATAATTTTTTGAAAAATTTACTGTAGAAAAGGCAATCACTGGGCAATTAAAATTTGCGACAGTAAAAAATTAATTTGTGAAAAATTTACTATAGAAAAGGCAATCCCTGGCACAATTAAAATTTGCGACAGTAAAAAATTAAATTTTGAAAAATTTACTATAGAAAACGCAATCCCTGGCGCAATTAAAATTTGCGACAGTAAAAAATTATTTTTTGAAAAATTTACTGTAGAAAAGGCAATCCCTGGCGCAATTAAAATTTGCGACAATATAAAATTAAATTTTGAAAAATTTACTATAGAAAAGGCAATCCCTGGCGTATTTAAAATTGGCGACAGTAAAAAATTATTTTTTGAAAAATTTACTATAGAAAAGGCAATCCCTGGCGCACTTAAAATTTGCGACAGTAAAAAATAATTTTTTGAAAAATTTACTGTAGAAAAGGCAATCCCTGGCGCAATTAAAATTTGCGACAGTATAAAATTAAATTTTGAAAAATTTACTATAGAAAAGGCAATCCCTGGCGTAATTAAAATTTGCGACAGTAAAAAAATATTTTCTGAAAAATTTACTATAGAAAAGGCAATCCCTGGCGTAATTAAAATTTGCGTCAGTAAAAAATTATTTTTTGCAAAATTTACTATAGAAAAGGCAATCCCTGGCGCATTTAAAATTTGCGACAGTAAAAAATAATTTTTTGAAAAATTTACTATAGAAAAAGCAATCCCTGGATTATTTAAAATTTGCGACAGAAAAAAATTATTTTTTGAAAAATTTACTGTAGAAAAGGCAATCATTGGGCAATTAAAATTTGCGACAGTAAAAAATTAATTTGTGAAAAATTTCCTATAGAAAAGGCAATCCCTGGCGCAGTTAAAATTGGCGACATTAAAAAATTAAATTTTGAAAAATTTACTATAGAAAAGGCAATCCCTGGCGCAATGAAAATTTGCGACAGTAAAAAATTATTTTTTGAAAAATTTACTGTAGAAAAGGCAATCATTGGGCAATTAAAATTTGCGACAGTAAAAAATTAATTTGTGAAAAATTTACTATAGAAAAGGCAGTCCCTGGCGCAATTAAAATTTGCGACAGTAAAAAATTAAATTTTGAAAAATTTACTATAGAAAAGGCTATCCCTGGCGTAATTAAAATTTGCGACAGTAAAAAATTATTTTTTGAAAAATTTACTATAGAAAAAGCAATCCCTGGCGTATTTAAAATTTGCGACAGTAAAAAATAATTTTTTGAAAAATTTACTGTAGAAAAGGCAATCACTGGGCAATTAAAATTAGCGACAGTAAAAAATTAATTTGTGAAAAATTTACTATAGAAAAGGCAATCCCTGGCACAATTAAAATTTGCGACAGTAAAAAATTAAATTTTGAAAAATTTACTATAGAAAACGCAATCCCTGGCGCAATTAAAATTTGCGACAGTAAAAAATTATTTTTTGAAAAATTTACTGTAGAAAAGGCAGTCCCTGGCGCAATTAAAATTTGCGACAATATAAAATTAAATTTTGAAAAATTTACTA
This sequence comes from Dioctria linearis, assembly GCA_963930735.1. Lineage (NCBI taxonomy): Eukaryota > Metazoa > Arthropoda > Insecta > Diptera > Asilidae > Dioctria > Dioctria linearis. The sequence continues at coordinate 45,490 of CAWVNZ010000092.1, read as the reverse complement.
TAGAAAAGCAATCCCTGGCGTAATTAATATTGGCGACAGTAAAAAATTATTTTTTGAAAAATTTACTATAGAAAAGGCAATCCCTGGCGTAATTAAAATTTGCGTCAGTAAAAAATTATTTTTTGCAAAACTTACTATAGAAAAGGCAATCCCTGGCGTATTTAAAATTTGCGACAGTAAAAAAATATGTTTTGAAAAATTTCCTGTAGAAAAGGTGATCCCTGGCGCAATTAAAATTTGCGACAGTAGGAAATTATTTTTTGAAAAATTTACTATAGAAAGGCAATCCCTGGCGCAATTAAAATTTGCGACAGTAAAAAATTATTTTTTGAAAAATTTACTGTAGAAAAGGCAATCCCTGGCGCAATTAAAATTTGCGACAATATAAAATTAAATTTTGAAAAATTTACTATAGAAAAGGCAATCCCTGGCGTAATTAAAATTTGCGACAGTAAAAAATTATTTTTTGAAAAATTTACTATAGAAAAGGCAATCCCTGGCGTAATTAAAATTTGCGACGTAGAAAATTATTTTTTCAAAAATTTACTATAAAAGAGGCAATCCCTGGCGAATTTAAAATTTGCGACAGTATAAAATTAATTTTTGAAAAATTTACTGTAGAAAAGGCAATCCCTGGCGCAATTAAAATTTGCGACAGTAAAAAATTATTTTTTGAAAAATTTACTATAGAAAAGGCAATCCCTGGCGTAATTAAAATTTGCGACAGTAAAAAATTATTTTTTGAAAAATTTACTGTAGAAAAGGCAATCCCTGGCGCAATTAAAATTTGCGACAGTATAAAATTAAATTTTGAAAAATTTACTATAGAAGAGGCAATACCTGGCGTATTTAAAATTTGCGACAGTAAAAAAATATTTTTTGAAAAATTTACTGTAGAAAAGGCAATCCCTGGCGCAATTAAAATTTGCGACAGTAGAAAATTATTTTTTGAAAAATTTACTGTAGAAAAGGCAATCCCTGGCGCAATTAAAATTTGCGACAGTAAAAAATTATTTTTTGAAAAATTTACTATAGAAAAGGCAATACCTGGCGCAATTAAAATTTGCGACAGTAGAAAATTATTTTTTGAAAAATTTACTATAGAAAAGGCAATCCCTGGCGTAATTAAAATTTGCGACAGTAAAAAATTATTTTTTGAAAAATTTACTATAGAAAAGGCAATCCCTGGCGCAAATAAAATTTGCGACAGTAGAAAATTATTTTTTGAATAATTTACTATAGAAAAGGCAATCCCTGGCGTATTTAAGTTTCGCGACAGTAAAAAATTTGTTTTTGAAAAATTTACTATAGAAAAGGCAATCCCTGGCGCAATTAAAATTTGCGACAGTAGAAAATTAGTTTTTGAAAAATTTACTGTAGAAAAGGTAATCCCTGGCGCAATTACAATTTGCGACAGTATAAAATTAAATTTTGAAAAATTTACTATAGAAAAGGCAATCCCTGGCGCAATTAAAATTTGCGACAGTAGAAAATTATTTTTTGAAAAATTTACTATAGAAAAGGCAATCCCTGGCATATTTAAAATTTGCGACAGTAAAAAATTAATTTTTGAATAATTTACTATAGAAAAGGCAATCCTTGGCGCAATTAAAATTTGAGACAGTATAAAATTAAATTTTGAAAAATTTACTATAGAAAAGGAAATCCCTGGCGTAATTAAAATTTGCGACAGTAAAAAAATATTTTTTGAAAAGTTTACTATAGAAAAGGCAATCCCTGGCGTAATTAAAATTTGCGTCAGTAAAAAATTATTTTTTGAAAAATTTACTATAGAAAAGGCAATCCCTGGCGTATTTAAAATTTGTGACAGTAAAAAATTATTTTTTGAAAAATTTACTATAGAAAAAGCAATCCCTGGAGTATTTAAAATTTGCGACAGTAAAAAATTATTTTTTGAAAAATTTACTGTAGAAAAGGCAATCACTGGGCAATTAAAATTTGCGACAGTAAAAAATTAATGTGTGAAAAATTTACTGTAGAAAAGGCAATCCCTGGGGCAATTAAAATTTGCGACAGTAAAAAATTAAATTTTGAAAATTTACTGTAGAAAAGGCAATCACTGGGCAATTAAAATTTGCGACAGTAAAAAATTAATTTGTGAAAAATTTACTATAAAAAAGGCAATCCCTGGCACAATTAAAATTTGCGACAGTAAACAATTAAATTTTGAAAAATTTACTATAGAAAAGTCAGTCCCAGGCGCAATTAAAATTTGCGTCAGTAGAAAATTATTTTTTGCAAAATTTACTATAGAAAAGGCAATCACTGGGCAAATAAAATTTGCGACAGTAAAAAATTAATTTGTGAAAAATTTACTATAGAAAAGGCAGTCCCTGGCGCAATTAAAATTTGCGACAGTAGAAAATTATTTTTTGAATAATTTACTATAGAAAAGGCAATCCCTGGCGTATTTAAAATTCGCGACAGTAAAAAATTAGTTTTTGAAAAATTTACTGTAGAAAAGGTAATCCCTGGCGCAATTATAATTTGCGACAGTATAAAATTAAATTTTGAAAAATTTACTATAGAAAAAGCAATTCCTGGCGTATTTAAAATTTGCGACAGTAAAAAATTATTTTTTGAAAAATTTACTGTAGAAAAGGCAATCCCTGGCGCAATTAAAATTTGCGACAGTATAAAATTAAATTTTGAAAAATTTACTATAGAAAAGGCAATCCCTGGCGTATTTAAAATTGGCGACAGTAAAAAAATATTTTTTGAAAAGTTTACTATAGAAAAGGCAATCCCTGGCGTAATTAAAATTTGCGTCAGTAAAAAATTATTTTTTGAAAAATTTACTATAGAAAAGGCAATCCCTGGCGTATTTAAAATTTGTGACAGTAAAAAATTATTTTTTGAAAAATTTACTATAGAAAAAGCAATCCCTGGAGTATTTAAAATTTGCGACAGTAAAAAATTATTTTTTGAAAAATTTACTGTAGATAAGGCAATCATTGGGCAATTAAAATTTGCGACAGTAAAAAATTAATGTGTGAAAAATTTACTGTAGAAAAGGCAATCCCTGGCGTAATTAAAATTTGCGACAGTAAAAAATTAATTTGTGAAAAATTTACTATAGAAAAGGCAATCCCTGGGATATTTTAAATTTGGGACAGTAAAAAATTAATTTGTGAATAATTTACTATAGAAAAGGCAATCCCTGGCGCACTTAAAATTTGCGACAGTAAAAAATAATTTTTTGAAAAATTTACTGTAGAAAAGGCAATCCCTGGCGTAATTAAAATTTGCGACAGTATAAAATTAAATTTTGAAAAATTTACTATAGAAAAGGCAATCCCAGGCGTAATTAAAATTTGCGACAGTAAAAAAATATTTTTTGGAAAATTTACTATAGAAAAGGCAATCCCTGGCGTAATTAAAATTTGCGTCAGTAAAAAATTATTTTTTGCAAAATTTACTATAGAAAAGGCAATCCCTGGCGTATTTAAAATTTGCGACAGTAAAAAATTATTTTTTGAAAAATTTACTATAGAAAAAGCAATCCCTGGATTATTTAAAATTTGCGACAGAAAAAAATTATTTTTTGAAAAATTTACTGTAGAAAAGGCAATCATTGGGCAATTAAAATTTGCGACAGTAAAAAATTAATTTGTGAAAAATTTCCTATAGAAAAGGCAATCCCTGGCGCAGTTAAAATTTGCGACATTAAAAAATTAAATTTTGAAAAATTTACTATAGAAAAGGCAATCCCTGGCGGAATTAAAATTTGCGACAGTAAAAAATTATTTTTTGAAAAATTTACTGTAGAAAAGGCAATCCCTGGGGCAATTAAAATTTGCGACAGTAAAAAATTATTTTTTGAAAAATTTACTATAGAAAAGGCAATCCCTGGCGCAATTGAAATTTGCGTCAGTAGAAAATTATTTTTTGCAAAATTTACTATAGAAAAGGCAATCACTGGGCAATTAAAATTTGCGACAGTAAAAAATTAATTTGTGAAAAATTTACTATAGAAAAGGCAGTCCCTGGCGCAATTAAAATTTGCGACAGTAAAAAATTAAATTTTGAAAAATTTACTATAGAAAAGGCTATCCCTGGCGTAATTAAAATTTGCGACAGTAAAAAATTTTTTTTTGAAAAAATTACTATAGAAAAAGCAATCCCTGGCGTATTTAAAATTTGCGACAGTAAAAAATAATTTTTTAAAAAATTTACTGTAGAAAAGGCAATCACTGGGCAATTAAAATTTGCGACAGTAAAAAATTAATTTGTGAAAAATTTACTATAGAAAAGGCAATCCCTGGCACTATTAAAATTTGCGACAGTAAAAAATTAAATTTTGAAAAATTTACTATAGAAAACGCAATCCCTGGCGCAATTAAAATTTGCGACAGTAAAAACTTATTTTTTGAAAAATTTACTGTAGAAAAGGCAATCCCTGGCGCAATTAAAATTTGCGACAATATAAAATTAAATTTTGAAAAATTTACTATAGAAAAGGCAATCCCTGGCGTAATTAAAATTGGCGACAGTAAAAAATTATTTTTTGAAAATTTACTATAGAAAAGGCAATCCCTGGCGCACTTAAAATTTGCGACAGTAAAAAATAATTTTTTGAAAAATTTACTGTAGAAAAGGCAATCCCTGGCGCAATTAAAATTTGCGACAGTATAAAATTAAATTTTGAAAAATTTACTATAGAAAAGGCAATCCCTGGCGTAATTAAAATTTGCGACAACAAAAAAAAATATTTTTTGAAAAATTTACTATAGAAAAGGCAATCTCTGGCGTAATTAAAATTTGCATCAGTAAAAAATTATTTTTTGCAAAATTTACTATAGAAAAGGCAATCCCTGGCGTATTTAAAATTTGCGACAGTAAAAAATTATTTTTTGAAAAATTTACTATAGAAAAAGCAATCCCTGGATTATTTAAAATTTGCGACAGAAAAAAATTGTTTTTTGAAAAATTTACTGTAGAAAAGGCAATCATTGGGCAATTAAAATTTGCGACAGTAAAAAATTAATTTGTGAAAAATTTCCTATAGAAAAGGCAATCTCTGGCGCAGTTAAAATTGGCGACATTAAAAAATTAAATTTTGAAAAATTTACTATAGAAAAGGCAATCCATGGCGCAATTAAAATTTGCGACAGTAAAAAATTATTTTTTGAAAAATTTACTGTAGAAAAGGCAATCCCTGGGGCAATTAAAATTTGCGACAGTAAAAAATTATTTTTTGAAAAATTTACTATAGAAAAGGCAATCCCTGGCGCAATTGAAATTGGCGTCAGTAGAAAATTATTTTTTGCAAAATTTACTATAGAAAAGGCAATCACTGGGCAATTAAAATTTGCGACAGTAAAAAATTAATTTGTGAAAAATTTACTATAGAAAATGCAGTGCCTGGCGCAATTAAAATTTGCGACAGTAAAAAATTAAATTTTGAAAAATTTACTATAGAAAAGGCTATCCCTGGCGTAATTAAAATTTGCGACAGTAAAAAATTATTTTTTGAAATATTTACTATAGAAAAAGCAATCCCTGGCGTATTTAAAATTTGCGACAGTAAAAAATAATTTTTTGAAAAATTTACTGTAGAAAAGGCAAAAACTGGGCAATTAAAATTTGCGACAGTAAAAAATTAATTTGTGAAAAATTTACTATAGAAAAGGCAATCCCTGGCACAATTAAAATTTGCGACAGTAAAAAATTAAATTTTGAAAAATTTACTATAGAAAACGCAATCCCTGGCGCAATTAAAATTTGCGACAGTAAAAAATTATTTTTTGAAAAATTTACTGTAGAAAAGGCAGTCCCTGGCGCAATTAAAATTTGCGACAATATAAAATTAAATTTTGAAAAATTTACTATAGAAAAGGCAATCCCTGGCGTAATTAAAATTGGCGACAGTAAAAAATTTTTTTTGAAAAATTTACTATAGAAAGGGCAATCCCTGGCGTAATTAAAATTTGCGTCAGTAAAAAATTATTTTTTGCAAAACTTACTATAGAAAAGGCAATCCCTGGCGTATTTAAAATTTGCGACAGTAAAAAATTATGTTTTGAAAAATTTACTGTAGAAAAGGCAATCCCTGGCGCAATTAAAATTTGCGACAGTAGGAAATTATTTTTTGAAAAATTTACTATAGAAAGGCAATCCCTGGCGCAATTAAAATTTGCGACAATATAAAATTAAATTTTGAAAAATTTACTATAGAAAAGGCAATCCCTGGCGTAATTAAAATTTGCGACAGTAAAAAATTATTTTTTGAAAAATTTACTATAGAAAAGGCAATCCCTGGCGTAATTAAAATTTGCGACGTAGAAAATTATTTTTTGAAAAATTTACTATAGAAGAGGCAATGCCTGGCGAATTTAAAATTTGCGACAGTATAAAATTAATTTTTGAAAAATTTACTGTAGAAAAGGCAATCCCTGGCGCAATTAAAATTTGCGACAGTAAAAAATTATTTTTTGAAAAATTTACTATAGAAAAGGCAATCCCTGGCGTAATTAAAATTTGCGACAGTAAAAAATTATTTTTTGAAAAATTTACTATAGAAAAGGCAATCCCTGGCGTAATTAAAATTTGCGACGTAGAAAATTATTTTTTGAAAAATTTACTATAGAAGAGGCAATGCCTGGCGAATTTAAAATTTGCGACAGTATAAAATTAATTTTTGAAAAATTTACTGTAGAAAAGGCAATCCCTGGCGCAATTAAAATTTGCGACAGTAAAAAATTATTTTTTGAAAAATTTACTATAGAAAAGGCAATCCCTGGCGTAATTAAAATTTGCGACAGTAAAAAATTATTTTTTGAAAAATTTACTGTAGAAAAGGCAATCCCTGGCGCAATTAAAATTTGCGACAATATAAAATTAAATTTTGAAAAATTTACTATAGAAAAGGCAATCCCTGGCGTAATTAAAATTTGCGACAGTAAAAAATTATTTTTTGAAAAATTTACTATAGAAAAGGCAATCCCTGGCGTAATTAAAATTTGCGACGTAGAAAATTATTTTTTGAAAAATTTACTATAGAAGAGGCAATCCCTGGCGAATTTAAAATTTGCGACAGTATAAAATTAATTTTTGAAAAATTTACTGTAGAAAAGGCAATCCCTGGCGCAATTAAAATTTGCGACAGTAAAAAATTATTTTTTGAAAAATTTACTATAGAAAAGGCAATCCCTGGCGTAATTAAAATTTGCGACAGTAAAAAATTATTTTTTGAAAAATTTACTGTAGAAAAGGCAATCCCTGGCGCAATTAAAATTTGCGACAGTATAAAATTAAATTTTGAAAAATTTACTATAGAAGAGGCAATCCCTGGCGTATTTAAAATTTGCGACAGTAAAAAAAATATTTTTTGAAAAATTTACTATAGAAAAGGCAATCCCTGGCGCAATTAAGATTTGCGACAGTAGAAAATTATTTTTTGAAAAATTTACTGTAGAAAAGGCAATCCCTGGCGCAATTAAAATTTGCGACAGTAAAAAATTATTTTTTGAAAAATTTACTATAGAAAAGGCAATACCTGGCGCAATTAAAATTTGCGACAGTAGAAAATTAGTTTTTGAAAAATTTACTATAGAAAAGGCAATCCCTGGCGCAATTAAAATTTGCGACAGTAGAAAATTAGTTTTTGAAAAATTTACTGTAGAAAAGGTAATCCCTGGCGCAATTACAATTTGCGACAGTATAAAATTAAATTTTGAAAAATTTACTATAGAAAAGGCAATCCCTGGCGCAATTAAAATTTGCGACAGTAGAAAATTATTTTTTGAAAAATTTACTATAGAAAAGGCAATCCCTGGCATATTTAAAATTTGCGACAGTAAAAAATTATTTTGTGAATAATTTACTATAGAAAAGGCAATCCCTGGCGCAATTAAAATTTGAGACAGTATAAAATTAAATTTTGAAAAATTTACTATAGAAAAGGCAATCCCTGGCGTAATTAAAAATTGCGACAGTAAAAAATTATTTTTTGAAAAATTTACTATAGAAAAGGCAATCCCTTGCGCAATTAAATTTGCGACAGTAGAAAATTAGTTTTTGAAAAATTTACTGTAGAAAAGGTAATCCCTGGCGCAATTATAATTTGCGACAGTATAAAATTAAATTTTGAAAAATTTACTATAGAAAGAGCAATTCCTGGCGTATTTAAAATTTGCGACAGTAAAAAATTATTTTTTGAAAAATTTACTGTAGAAAAGGCAATCACTGAGCAATTAAAATTTGCGACAGTAAATAATTAATTTGTGAAAAATTTACTATAGAAAAGGCAATTCCTGGCGCAATTAAAATTTGCGACAGTAAAAAATTAAATTTTGAAAAATTTACTATAGAAAAGGCAATCCCTGGCGTAATTAAAATTTGCGACAGTAAAAAATTATTTTTTGAAAAATTTACTGTAGAAAAGGCAATCCCTGGCGTAATTAAAATTTGCGACAGTAGAAAATTATTTCTTGAAAAATTTACTGTAGAAAAGGCAATCCCTGGCGCAATTAAAATTTGCGACAGTAACAAATTATTTTTTGAAAAATTTACTATAGAAAAGGCAATCCCTGGCGCAATTAAAATTTGCGACAGTAGAAAATTATTTTTTGAAAAATTTACTATAGAAAAGGCAATCCCTGGCGTAATTAAAATTTGCGACGGTAAAAAATTATTTTTTGAAATATTTACTATAGAAAAGGCAATCCCTGGCGTATTTAAAATTTGCGACAGTAAAAAATTAGTTTTTGAAAAATTTACTATAGAAAAGGCAATCCCTGGCGCAATTAAAATTTGCGACAGTAGAAAATTAGTTTTTGAAAAATTTACTGTAGAAAAGGTAATCCGTGGCGCAATTACAATTTGCGACAGTATAAAATTAAATTTTGAAAAATTTACTATAGAAAAGGCAATCCCTGGCGCAATTAAAATTTGCGACAGTAGAAAATTATTTTTTAAAAAATTTACTATAGAAAAGGCAATCCCTGGCATATTTAAAATTTGCGACAGTAAAAAATTAATTTGTGAATAATTTACTATAGAAAAGGCAATCCCTTACGCAATTAAAATTTGCGACAGTAAAAAATTATTTTTTGAAAAATTTACTATAGAAAAGGCAATCCTTGGCGTAATTAAAATTTGCGACAGTAAAAAATTAATTTGTGAAAAATTTACTATAGAAAAGGCAATCCCTGGGATATTTAAAATTTGGGACAGTAAAAAATTAATTTGTGAATAATTTACTATAGAAAAGGCAATCCCTGGCGCACTTAAAATTTGCGACAGTAAAAAATAATTTTTTGAAAAATTTACTGTAGAAATGGCAATCTCTGGCGCAATTAAAATTTGCGACAGTATAAAATTAAATTTTGAAAAATTTACTATAGAAAAGGCAATCCCTGGCGTAATTAAAATTTGCGACAGTAAAAAATTATTTTTTGAAAAATTTACTGTAGAAAAGGCAATCCCTGGCGCAATTAAAATTTGCGACAGTAGGAAATTATTTTTTGAAAAATTTACTATAGAAAAGGCAATCCCTGGCGTAATTAAAAATTGCGACAGTAAAAAATTATTTTTTGAAAAATTTACTATAGAAAAGGCAATCCCTGGCGCAATTAAAATTTGCGACAGTAGAAAATTATTTTTTGCAAAATTTACTATAGAAAAGGCAATTCCTGGCGAAATTAAAATTTGCGACAGTAAAAAATTATTTTTTGAAAAATTTACTATCGAAAAGGCAATCCCTGGCGCAATTAAAATTTGCGACAGTAAAAAATTATTTTTTTGAAAAATTTACTGTAGAAAAGGCAATCCCTGGCGCAATTAAAATTTGCGACAATATAAAATGAAATTTTGAAAAATTTACTATAGAAAAGGCAATCCCTGGCGTAATTAAAATATGCGACAGTAAAAAATTATTTTTTTGAAAAATTTACTATAGAAAAGGTAATCCCTGGCGTAATTAAAATTTGCGTCAGTAAAAAATTATTTTTTGCAAAACTTACTATAGAAAAGGCAATCCCTGGCGTATTTAAAATTTGCGACAGTAAAAAATTATTTTTTGAAAAATTTACTGTAGAAAAGGCAATCCCTGGCGCAATTAAAATTTGCGACAGTAGGAAATTATTTTTTGAAAAATTTACTATAGAAAAGGAAATCCCTGGCGTAATTAAAATTTGCGACAGTAAAAAATTATTTTTTGAAAAATTTACTATAGAAAAGGCAATCCCTGGCGCAATTAAAATTTGCGTCAGTAGAAAATTATTTTTTGCAAAATTTGCTACAGAAAAGGCAATCCCTGGCGCAATTAAAATTTGCGACAGTAGAAAATTATTTTTTGAATAATTTACTATAGAAAAGGCAATCCCTGGCGCAATTAATATTTGCGACAGTAGAAAATTATTTTTTGAAAAATTTACTGTAGGAAAGGCAATCCCTGGCGCAATTAAAATTTGCGACAGTAAAAAATTAATTTGTGAAAAATTTACTATAGAAAAGGCAATCCCTGGGATATTTAAAATTTGGGACAGTAAAAAATTAATTTGTGAATAATTTACTATAGAAAAGGCAATCCCTGGCGCACTTAAAATTTGCGACAGTAAAAAATAATTTTTGAAAAATTTACTGTAGAAATGGCAATCTCTGGCGCAATTAAAATTTGCGACAGTATAAAATTAAATTTTGAAAAATTTACTATAGAAAAGGCAATCCCTGGCGTAATTAAAATTTGCGACAGTAAAAAAATATTTTTTGAAAAATTTACTATAGAAAAGGCAATCCCTGGCGTAATTAAAATTTGCGTCAGTAAAAAAATATTTTTTGCAAAATTTACCATAGAAAAGGCAATCCCTGGCGTATTTAAAATTTGCGACAGTAAAAAATTATTTTTTGAAAAATTTACTATAGAAAAAGCAATCCCTGGAGTATTTAAAATTTGCGACAGTAAAAAATTATTTTTTGAAAAATTTACTGTAGAAAAGGCAATCCCTGACGTAATTAAAATTTGCGACAGTAGAAAATTATTTTTGAAAAATATACTGTAGAAAAGGCAATCCCTGGCGCAATTAAATTTGCGACAGTAAAAAATTATTTTTTGAAAAATTTACTATAGAAAAGGCAATCCCTGGCGCAATTAAAATTTGCGACAGTAGAAAATTATTTTTGGAAAAATTTACTATAGAAAAGGCAATCCCTGGCGTAATTAAAATTTGCGTCAGTAAAAAATTATTTTTTTGCAAAACTTACTATAGAAAAGGCAATCCCTGGCGTATTTAAAATTTGCGACAGTAAAAAATTATTTTTTGAAAAATTTACTGTAGAAAAGGCAATCCCTGGCGCAATTAAAATTTGCGACAGTAGGAAATTATTTTTTGAAAAATTTACTATAGAAAAGGCAATCCCTGGCGTAATTAAAAATTGCGACAGTAAAAAATTATTTTTTGAAAAATTTACTATAGAAAAGGCAATCCCTGGCGCAATTAAAATTTGCGTCAGTAGAAAATTATTTTTTGCAAAATTTACTATAGAAAAGGCAATCCCTGGCGAAATTAAAATTTGCGACAGTAAAAAATTATTTTTTGAAAAATTTACTATAGAAAAGGCAGTCCCTGGCGCAATTAAAATTTGCGACAGTAAAAAATTATTTTTTGAAAAATTTACTATAGAAAAGGCAATCCCTGGCGCAATTAAAATTTGCGACAGTAGAAAATTATTTTTTGAAAAATTTACTATAGAAAAGGCAATCCCTGGCGTAATTAAAATTTGCGACAGTAAAAATTATTTTTTGAAAAATTTACTATAGAAAAGGCAATCCCTGGCGCAATTAAAATTTGCGACAGTAGAAAATTATTTTTTGAATAATTTACTATAGAAAAGGCAATCCCTGGCGTAATTAAAATTTGCGACAGTAAAAAATTATTTTTTGAAAATTTACTATAGAAAAGGCAATCCCTGGCGCAATTAAAATTTGCGACAGTAGAAAATTATTTTTTGAATAATTTACTATAGAAAAGGCAATCCCTGGCGTATTTAAAATTTGCGACAGTAAAAAATTATTTTTTGAAAAATTTACTATAGAAAAGGCAATCCCTGGCGCAATTAAAATTTGCGACAGTAGAAAATTATTTTTTGAATTATTTACTATAGAAAAGGCAATCCCTGGCGTATTTAAAATTTGCGACAGTAAAAAATTAGTTTTTGAAAAATTTACTATAGAAAAGGCAATCCCTGGCGCAATTAAAATTTGCGACAGTAGAAAATTAGTTTTTGAAAAATTTACGGTAGAAAAGGTAATCCCTGGCGCAATTACAATTTGCGACAGTATAAAATTAAATTTTGAAAAATTTACTATAGAAAAGGCAATCCCTGGCGCAATTAAAATTTGCGACAGTAGAAAAACTATTTTTTGAAAAATTTACTATAGAAAAGGCAATCCCTGGCATATTTAAAATTTGCGACAGTAAAAAATTAATTTGTGAATAATTTACTATAGAAAAGGCAATCCCTGGCGCAACTAAAATTTGCGACAGTAAAAAATTATTTTTTGAAAAATTTACTATAGAAAAGGCAATCCCTGGCGTAATTAAAATTTGCGACAGTAAAAAATTAATTTGTGAAAAATTTACTATAGAAAAGGCAATCCCAGGGATATTTAAAATTTGGGACAGTAAAAAATTAATTTGTGAATAAATTACCATAGAAAAGGCAATCCCTGGCGCACTTAAAATTTGCGACAGTAAAAAATATTTTTTTGAAAAATTTACTGTAGAAAAGGCAATCCCTGGCGCAATTAAAATTTGCGACAGTATAAAATTAAATTTTGAAAAGTTTACTATAGAAAAGGCAATCACTGGGCAATTAAAATTTGCGACAGTAAAAAATTAATTTGTGAAAAATTTACTATGGAAAAGGCAGTCCCTGGCGCAATTAAAATTTGCGACAGTAAAAAATTAAATTTTGAAAAATTTACTATAGAAAAGGCAATCCCTGGCGTAATTAAAATTTGCGACAGTAAAAAACTAATTTGTGAAAAATTTACTATAGAAAAGGCAATCCCTGGGATATTTAAAATTTGGGACAGTAAAAAATTAATTTGTGAATAATTTACTATAGAAAAGGCAATCCCTGGCGCACTTAAAATTTGCGACAGTAAAAAATAATTTTTTGAATAATTTACTGTAGAAAAGGCAATCCCTGGTGCAATTAAAATTTGCGTCAGTAGAAAATTAAATTTTGAAAAGTTTACTATAGAAAAGGCAATCACTGGGCAATTAAAATTTGCGACAGTAAAAAATTAATTTGTGAAAAATTTACTATAGAAAAGGCAGTCCCTGGCGCAATTAAAATTTGCGACAGTAAAAATTATTTTTTGAAAAATTTACTATAGAAAAAGCAATCCCTGGCGTATTTAAAATTTGCGACCGTAAAAAATAATTTTTTGAAAAATTTACTGTAGAAAAGGCAATCACTGGGCAATTAAAATTTGCGACAGTAAAAAATTAATTTGTGAAAAATTTACCATAGAAAAGGCAATCCCTGGCACAATTAAAATTTGCGACAGTAAAAAATTAAATTTTGAAAAATTTACTATAGAAAAGGCAATCCCTGGCGCAATTAAAATTTGCGACAGTAAAAAATTATTTTTTGAAAAATTTGCTGTAGAAATGGCAATCCCTGGCGCAATTAAAATTTGCGTCAGTAAAAAAATATTTTTTGCAAAATTTACCATAGAAAAGGCAATCCCTGGCGTATTTAAAATTTGCGACAGTAAAAAATTATTTTTTGAAAAATTTACTATAGAAAAAGCAATCCCTGGAGTTTTTAAAATTTGCGACAGTAAAAAATTATTTTTTGAAAAATTTACTGTAGAAAAGGCAATCCCTGGCGTAATTAAAATTTGCGACAGTAGAAAATTATTTTTTGAAAAATTTACTATAGAAAAGGCAATCCCTGGCGTAATTAAAATTTGCGACAGTAAAAATTATTTTTTGAAAAATTTACTATAGAAAAGGCAATCCCTGGCGCAATTAAAATTTGCGACAGTAGAAAATTATTTTTTGAATAATTTACTATAGAAAAGGCAATCCATGGCGTAATTAAAATTTGCGACAGTAAAAAATTATTTTTTGAAAAATTTACTATAGAAAAGGCAATCCCTGGCGCAATTAAAATTTGCGACAGTAGAAAATTATTTTTTGAATCATTTACTATAGAAAAGGCAATCCCTGGCGTATTTAAAATTTGCGACAGTAAGAAATTATTTTTTGAAAAATTTACTATAGAAAAGCAATCCCTGGCGCAATTAAAATTTGCGACAGTAGAAAATTATTTTTTGAATTATTTACTATAGAAAAGGCAATCCCTGGCGTATTTAAAATTTGCGACAGTAAAAAATTAGTTTTTGAAAAATTTACTATAGAAAAGGCAATCCCTGGCGCAATTAAAATTTGCGACAGTAGAAAATTAGTTTTTGAAAAATTTACGGTAGAAAAGGTAATCCCTGGCGCAATTACAATTTGCGACAGTATAAAATTAAATTTTGAAAAATTTACTATAGAAAAGGCAATCCCTGGCGCAATTAAAATTTGCGACAGTAGAAAATTATTTTTTGAAAAATTTACTATAGAAAAGGCAATCCCTGGCATATTTAAAATTTGCGACAGTAAAAAATTAATTTGTGAATAATTTACTATAGAAAAGGCAATCCCTGGCGCAATTAAAATTTGGGACAGTAAAAAATTAATTTGTGAATAATTTACTATAGAAAAGGCAATCCCTGGCGTAATTAAAATTTGCGACAGTAAAAAATTAATTTGTGAAAAATTTACTATAGAAAAGGCAATCCCTGGGATATTTAAAATTTGGGACAGTAAAAAATTAATTTGTGAATAATTTACTATAGAAAAGGCAATCCCTGGCGCACTTAAAATTTGCGACAGTAAAAAATAATTTTTTGAAAAATTTACTGTAGAAAAGGCAATCCCTGGCGCAATTAAAATTTGCGTCACTAGAAAATTAAATTTTGAAAAGTTTACTATAGAAAAGGCAATCACTGGGCAATTAAAATTTGCGACAGTAAAAAATTAATTTGTGAAAAATTTACTATAGAAAAGGCAGTCCCTGGCGCAATTAAAATTTGCGACAGTAAAAATAATTTTTTGAAAAATTTACTATAGAAAAAGCAATCCCTGGCGTATTTAAAATTTGCGACAGTAAAAAATAATTTTTTGAAAAATTTACTGTAGAAAAGGCAATCACTGGGCAATTAAAATTTGCGACAGTAAAAAATTAACTTGTGAAAAATTTACCATAGAAAAGGCAATCCCTGGCACAATTAAAATTTGCGACAGTAAAAAATTAAATTTTGAAAAATTTACTATAGAAAAGGCAATCCCTGGCGCAATTAAAATTTGCGACAGTAAAAAATTATTTTTTGAAAAATTTGCTGTAGAAAAGGCAATCCCTGGCGCAATTAAAATTTGCGACAATATAAAATTAAATTTTGAAAAGTATACTATAGAAAAGGCAATCCCTGGAGTAATTAAAATTTGCGACAGTAAAAAATTATTTTTTGAAAAATTTACTATAGAAAAGGCAATCCCTGGCGTAATTAAAATTTGCGTCAGTAAAAAATTATTTTTTGCAAAACTTACTATAGAAAAGGCAATCCCTGGCGCATTTAAAATTTGCGACAGTAAAAAATTATTTTTTGAAAAATTTACTGTAGAAAAGGCAATCCCTGGCGCAATTAAAATTTGCGACAGTAGGAAATTATTTTTTGAAAAATTTACTATAGAAAAGGCAATCCCTGGCGTAATTAAAAATTGCGACAGTAAAAAATTATTTTTTGAAAAATTTACTATAGAAAAGGCAATCCCTGGCGCAATTAAAATTTGCGTCAGTAGAAAATTATTTTTTGCAAAATTTACTATAGAAAAGGCAATCCCTGGCGAAATTAAAATTTGCGACAGTAAAAAATTAATTTTTGAAAAATTTACTATAGAAAAGGCAATCCCTGGCGCAATTAAAATTTGCGACAGTAAAAAATTATTTTTTTGAAAAATTTACTGTAGAAAAGGCAATCCCTGGCGCAATTAAAATTTGCGACAATATAAAATGAAATTTTGAAAAATTTACTATAGAAAAGGCAATCCCTGGCGTAATTAAAATTTACGACAGTAAAAAATTATTTTTTGAAAAATTTACTATAGAAAAGGTAATCCCTGGCGTAATTAAAATTTGCGTCAGTAAAAAATTATTTTTTGCAAAACTTACTATAGAAAAGGCAATCCCTGGCGTATTTAAAATTTGCGACAGTAAAAAATTATTTTTTGAAAAATTTACTGTAGAAAAGGCAATCCCTGGCGCAATTAAAATTTGCGACAGTAGGAAATTATTTTTTGAAAAATTTACTATAGAAAAGCAATCCCTGGCGTAATTAAAATTTGCGACAGTAAAAAATTATTTTTTGAAAAATTTACTATAGAAAAGGCAATCCCTGGCGCAATTAAAATTTGCGTCAGTAGAAAATTATTTTTTGCAAAATTTGCTATAGAAAAGGCAATCACTGGGCAATTAAAATTTGCGACAGAAAAAAATTAATTTGTGAAATATTTACTATAGAAAAGGCAGTCCCTTGCGCAATTAAAATTTGCGACAGTAAAAAATTAAATTTTGAAAAATTTACTATAGAAAAGGCAATCCCTGGCGTAATTAAAATTTGCGACAGTAAAAAATTATTTTTTGAAAAATTTACTGTAGAAAAGGCAATCCCTGGCGCAATTAAAATTTGCGACAGCAGAAAATTATTTTTTGAAAAATTTACTGTAGAAAAGGCAGTCCCTGGCGAAATTAAAATTTGCGACAGTAAAAAATTATTTTTTGAAAAATTTACTATAGAAAAGGCAATCCCTGGCGCAATTAAAATTTGCGACAGTAGAAAATTATTTCTTGAAAAATTTACTATAGAAAAGGCAATCCCTGGCGTAATTAAAATTTGCGAGAGTAAAAAATAATTTTTTGAAAAATTTACTATAGAAAAGGCAATCCCTGGCGCAATTAAAATTTGCGACAGTAAAAAATTATTTTTTGAAAAATTTACTATAGAAAAGGCAATCCCTGGCGCAATTAAAATTTGCGACAGAAGAAAATTATTTTTTGAATAATTTACTATAGAAAAGGCAATCCCTGGCGTAATTAAAATTTGCGACAGTAAAAAATTATTTTTTGAAAAATTTACTATAGAAAAGGCAATCCCTGGCGCAATTAAAATTTGCGACAGTAGAAAATTATTTTTTGAATAATTTACTATAGAAAAGGCAATCCCTGGCGCAATTAAAATTTGCGACAGTAGAAAATTATTTTTTGAAAAATTTACTGTATGAAAGGCAATCCCTGGCGCAATTAAAATTTGCGACAGTAAAAAATTATTTTTTGAAAAATTTACTATAGAAAAGGCAATCCCTGGCGCAATTAAAAATTGCGACAGTAGAAAATTATTTTTTGAAAAATTTACTATAGAAAAGGCAATCCCTGGCGTAATTAAAATTTGCGATAGTAAAAAATTATTTTTTGAAAAATTTACTATAGAAAAGGCAATCCCTGGCGCAATTAAAATTTGCGACAGTAGAAAATTATTTTTTGAATAATTTACTATAGAAAAGGCAATCCCTGGCGTAATTAAAATTTGCGACAGTAAAAAATAATTTTTTGAAAAATTTACTATAGAAATGGCAATCCCTGGCGCAATTAAAATTTGCGACAGTAAAAAATTATTTTTTGAAAAATTTACTATAGAAAAGGCAATCCCTGGCGCAATTAAAATTTGCGACAGTAGAAAATTATTTTTTGAATAATTTACTATAGAAAAGGCAATCCCTGGCGTAATTAAAATTTGCGACAGTAAAAAAATATTTTTTGAAAAATTTACTATAGAAAAGGCAATCCCAGGCGCAATTAAAATTTGCGACAGTAGAAAATTATTTTTTGAATAATTTACTATAGAAAAGGCAATCCCTGGCGCAATTAAAATTTGCGACAGTAGAAAATTATTTTTTGAAAAATTTACTGTAGTAAAGGCAATCCCTGGCGCAATTAAAATTTGCGACAGTAGAAAATTATTTTTTGAATTATTTACTATAGAAAAGGCAATCCCTGGCGTATTTAAAATTTGCGACAGTAAAAAATTAGTTTTTGAAAAATTTACTATAGAAAAGGCAATCCCTGGCGCAATTAAAATTTGCGACATTAGAAAATTATTTTTTGAAAAATTTACTGTAGAAAAGGTAATCCCTGGCGCAGTTACAATTTGCGACAGTAAAAAATTAAATTTTGAAAAATTTACTATAGAAAAGGCAATCCCTGGCGCAATTAAAATTTGCGACAGTAGAAAATTATTTTTTGAAAAATTTACTATAGAAAAGGCAATCCCTGGCATATTTAAAATTTGCGACAGTAAAAAATTAATTTGTGAATAATTTACTATAGAAAAGGCAATCCCTGGCGCAATTAAAATTTGCGACAGTAAAAAATTAGTTTTTGAAAAATTTACTATAGAAAAGGCAATCCCTGGCGCAATTAAAATTTGCGACATTAGAAAATTATTTTTTGAAAAATTTACTGTAGAAAAGGTAATCCCTGGCGCAATTACAATTTGCGACAGTAAAAAATTAAATTTTGAAAAATTTACTATAGAAAAGGCAATCCCTGGCGCAATTAAAATTTGCGACAGTAGAAAATTATTTTTTGAAAAATTTACTATAGAAAAGGCAGTCCCTGGCATATTTAAAATTTGCGACAGTAAAAAATTAATTTGTGAATAATTTACTATAGAAAAGGCAATCCCTGGCGCAATTAAAATTTGCGACAGTAGAAAATTAGTTTTTGAAAAATTTACTGTAGAAAAGGTAATCCCTGGCGCAATTATAATTTGCGACAGTATAAAATTCAATTTTGAAAAATTTGCTATAGAAAAAGCAATCCCTGGCGTATTTAAAATTTGCGACAGTAAAAAATTATTTTTTGAAAAATTTACTGTAGAAAAGGCAATCACTGAGCAATTAAAATTTGCGACAGTAAAAAATTAATTTGTGAAAAATTTACTATAGAAAAGGCAATCCCTGGCGCAATTAAAATTTGCGACAGCAAAAAATTAAATTTTGAAAAATTTACTGTAGAAAAGGCAATCCCTGGCGCAATTATAATATGCGACAGTATAAAATTAAATTTTGAAATATTTACTATAGAAAAGGCAATCCCTGGCGTAATTAAAATTTGCGACAGTAAAAAACTATTTTTTGAAAAATTTACTATAGAAAAGGCAATCCCTGGCGTAATTAAAATTTGCGTCAGTAAAAAATTATTTTTTGCAAAATTTACTATAGAAAAGGCAATCCCTGGCGTATTTAAAATTTGCGACAATAAAAAATTATTTTTTGAAAAATTTACTATAGAAAAAGCAATCCCTGGGGAATTTAAAATTTGCGACAGTAAAAAAATATTTTTTGAAAAATTTACTGTAGAAAAGGCAATCACTGGGCAATTAAAATTTGCGACAGTAAAAAATTAATTTGTGAAAAATTACTATAGAAAAGGCAATCCCTGGCGCAATTAAAATTTGCGACATTAAAAAATTAAATTTTGAAAAATTTACTATAGAAAAGGCAATCCCTGGCGCAATTAAAATTTGCGACAGTAAAAAATTATTTTTTGAAAAATTTACTGTAGAAAAGGCAATCCCTGGCGCAATTAAAATTTGCGACAGTAAAAAATTATTTTTTGAAAAATTTACTATAGAAAAGGCAATCCCTGGCGCAATTAAAATTTGCGTCAGTAGAAAATTATTTTTTGCAAAATTTACTATAGAAAAGCAATCACTGGGCAATTAAAATTTGCGACAGTAAAAAATTAATTTGTGAAAAATTTACTATAGGAAAGGCAGTCCCTGGCGCAATTAAAATTTGCGACAGTAAAAAATTAAATTTTGAAAAATTTACTACAGAAAAGGCAATCCCTGGCGTAATTAAAATTTGCGCCAGTAAAAAATTAATTTTTGAAAAATTTACTATAGAAAAAGCAATCCCTGGCATATTTAAAATTTGCGACAGTAAAAAATTATTTTTTGAAAAATTTGCTGTAGAAAAGGCAATCCCTGGCGCAATTAAAATTTGCGACAATATAAAATTAAATTTTGAAAAGTTTACTATAGAAAAGGCAATCCCTGGCGTAATTAAAATTTGCGACAGTAAAAAATTATTTTTTGAAAAATTTACTATAGAAAAGGCAATCCCGGGCGCAATTAGAATTTGCGTCAGTAGAAAATTATTTTTTGCAAAATTTACTATAGAAAAGGCAATCCCTGGCGCAATAAAAATTTGCGACAGTAAAAAATTATTTTTTGAAAAATTTACTATAGAAAAGGCAATCCCTGGCGCAATTAAAATTTGCGACAGTAAAAAATTATTTTTTGAAAAGTTTACTATAGAAAAGGCAATCCCTGGCGTAATTAAAATTTGCGACAGTAAAAAATTAAATTTTGAAAAATTTACTATAGAAAAGGCAATCCCTGGCGTAATTAAAATTTGCGTCAGTAAAAAATTATTTTTTGCAAAACTTACTATAGAAAAGGCAATCCCTGGCGTATTTAAAATTTGCGAGAGTAAAAAATTATTTTTTTGAAAAATTTACTGTAGAAAAGGCAATCCCTGGCGCAATTAAAATTTGCGACAGTAGGAAATTATTTTTTGAAAAATTTACTATAGAAAAGGCAATCCCTGGCACAATTAAAATTTGCGACAGTAAAAAATTAAATTTTGAAAAATTTACTATAGAAAAGGCAATCCCTGGCGCAATTAAAATTTGCGACAGTAAAAAATTATTTTTTGAAAAATTTGCTGTAGAAAAGGCAATCCCTGGCGCAATTAAAATTTGCGACAATATAAAATTAAATTTTGAAAAGTTTACTATAGAAAAGGCAATCCCTGGCGTAATTAAAATTTGCGACAATATAAAATCAAATTTTGAAAAGTTTACTATAGAAAAGGCAATCCCTGGCGTAATTAAAATTTGCGACAGTAAAAAATTATTTTTTGAAAAATTTACTATAGAAAAGGCAATCCCTGGCGTAATTAAAATTTGCGACAGTAAAAAATTATTTTTTGAAAAATTTACTATAGAAAAGGCAATCCCTGGCGTAATTAAAATTTGCGTCAGTAAAAAATTATTTTTTGCAAACCTTACTATAGCAAAGGCAATCCCTGGCGTATTTAAAATTTGCGACAGTAAAAAATTATTTTTTGAAAAATTTACTGTAGAAAAGGCAATCCCTGGCGCAATTAAAATTTGCGACGTAGAAAATTATTTTTTGAAAAATTTACTATAGAAGAGGCAATCCCTGACGTATTTAAAATTTGCGACAGTATAAAATTAATTTTTGAAAAATTTACTGTAGAAAAGGCAATCCCTGGCGCAATTAAAATTTGCGACAGTAAAAAATTATTTTTTGAAAAATTTACTATAGAAAAGGCAATCCCTGGCGTAATTAAAATTTGCGACATTAAAAAATTAAATTTTGAAAAATTTACTATAGAAAAGGCAATCCCTGGCGCAATTAAAATTTGCGACAGTAAAAAATTATTTTTTGAAAAATTTACTGTAGAAAAGGCAATCCCTGGCGCAATTAAAATTTGCGACAGTAAAAAATTATTTTTTGAAAAATTTACTATAGAAAAGGCAATCCCTGGCGCAATTAAAATTTGCGTCAGTAGAAAATTATTTTTTGCAAAATTTACTATAGAAAAGGCAATAACTGGGCAATTAAAATTTGCGACAGTAAAAAATTAATTTGTGAAAAATTTACTATAGGAAAGGCAGTCCCTGGCGCAATTAAAATTTGCGACAGTAAAAAATTAAATTTTGAAAAATTTACTACAGAAAAGGCAATCCCTGGCGTAATTAAAATTTGCGCCAGTAAAAAATTAATTTTTGAAAAATTTACTATAGAAAAAGCAATCCCTGGCATATTTAAAATTTGCGACAGTAAAAATTTATTTTTTGAAAAATTTGCTGTAGAAAAGGCAATCCCTGGCGCAATTAAAATTTGCGACAATATAAAATTAAATTTTGAAAAGTTTACTATAGAAAAGGCAATCCCTGGCGTAATTAAAATTTGCGACAGTAAAAAATTATTTTTTGAAAAATTTACTATAGAAAAAGCAATCCCTGGCGTATTTAAAATTTGCGACAGTAAAAAATAATTTTTTGAAATATTTACTGTAGAAAAGGCAATCACTGGGCAATTAAAATTTGGGACAGTAAAAAATTAATTTGTGAAAAATTTACTATAGAAAAGGCAATCCCTGGCACAATTAAAATTTGCGACAGTAAAAAATTAAATTTTGAAAAATTTACTATAGAAAAGGCAATCCCTGGCGCAATTAAAATTTGCGACAGTAAAAAATTCTTTTTTGAAAAATTTACTGTAGAAAAGGCAATCCCTGGCGCAATTAAAATTTGCGACAATATAAAATTAAATTTTGAAAAATTTACTATAGAAAAGGCAATCCCTGGCGTAGTTAAAATTTGCGAAAGTAAAAAATTATTTTTTGAAAAATTTACTATAGAAAAGGCAATCCCTGGCGTAATTAAAATTTGCGTCAGTAAAAAATTATTTTTTTGCAAAACTTACTATAGAAAAGGCAATCCCTGGCGTATTTAAAATTTGCGAGAGTAAAAAATTATATTTTGAAAAATTTACTGTAGAAAAGGCAATCCCTGGCGCAATTAAAATTTGCGACAGTAGGAAATTATTTTTTGAAAAATTTACTATAGAAAAGGCAATCCCTGGCGTAATTAAAATTTGCGACAGTAAAAAATTATTTTTTGAAAAATTTACTATAGAAAAGGCAATCCCTGGCGCAATTAGAATTTGCGTCAGTAGAAAATTATTTTTTGCAAAATTTACTATAGAAAAGGCAATCCCTGGCGCAATAAAAATTTGCGACAGTAAAAAATTATTTTTGAAAAATTTACTATAGAAAAGGCAATCCCTGGCGCAATTAAAATTTGCGACAGTAAAAAATTATTTTTTGAAAAGTTTACTATAGAAAAGGCAATCCCTGGCGTAATTAAAATTTGCGACAGTAAAAAATTAAATTTTGAAAAATTTACTATAGAAAAGGCAATCCCTGGCGTAATTAAAATTTGCGTCAGTAAAAAATTATTTTTTGCAAAACTTACTATAGAAAAGGCAATCCCTGGCGTTTTTAAAATTTGCGAGAGTAAAAAATTATTTTTTTGAAAAATTTACTGTAGAAAAGGCAATCCCTGGCGCAATTAAATTTGCGACAGTAGGAAATTATTTTTTGAAAAATTTACTATAGAAAAGGCAATCCCTGGCACAATTAAAATTTGCGACAGTAAAAAATTAAATTTTGAAAAATTTACTATAGAAAAGGCAATCCCTGGCGCAATTAAAATTTGCGACAGTAAAAAATTATTTTTTGAAAAATTTGCTGTAGAAAAGGCAATCCCTGGCGCAATTAAAATTTGCGACAATATAAAATTAAATTTTGAAAAGTTTACTATAGAAAAGGCAATCCCTGGCGTAATTAAAATTTGCGACAATATAAAATTAAATTTTGAAAAGTTTACTATAGAAAAGGCAATCCCTGGCGTAATTCAAATTTGCGACAGTAAAAATTATTTTTTGAAAAATTTACTATAGAAAAGGCAATCCCTGGCGTAATTAAAATTTGCGACAGTAAAAAATTATTTTTTGAAAAATTTACTATAGAAAAGGCAATCCCTGGCGTAATTAAAATTTGCGTCAGTAAAAAATTATTTTTTGCAAAACTTACTATAGCAAAGGCAATCCCTGGCGTATTTAAAATTTGCGACAGTAAAAAATTATTTTTTGAAAAATTTACTGTAGAAAAGGCAATCCCTGGCGCAATTAAAATTTGCGACGTAGAAAATTATTTTTTGAAAAATTTACTATAGAAGAGGCAATCCCTGACGTATTTAAAATTTGCGACAGTATAAAATTAATTTTTGAAAAATTTACTGTAGAAAAGGCAATCCCTGGCGCAATTAAAATTTGCGACAGTAGAAAATTAATTTGTGAATAATTTACTATAGAAAAGGCAATCCCTGGCGCAATTAAAATTTGCGACAGTATAAAATTAAATTTTGAAAAATTTACTATAGAAAAGGCAATCCCTGGCGTAATTAAAAATTGCGACAGTAAAAAATTATTTTTTGAAAAATTTACTATAGAAAAGGCAATCCCTGGCGCAATTATAATTTGCGACAGTAGAAAATTAGTTTTTGAAAAATTTACTATAGAAAAGGCAATCCCTGGCGCAATTAGAATTTGCGTCAGTAGAAAATTATTTTTTGCAAAATTTACTATAGAAAAGGCAATCTCTAGCGCAATAAAAATTTGCGACAGTAAAAAATTATTTTTTGAAAAATTTACTATAGAAAAGGCAATCCCTGGCGCAATTAAAATTTGCGACAGTAAAAAATTATTTTTTGAAAAGTTTACTATAGAAAAGGCAATCCCTGGCGTAATTAAAATTTGCGACAGTAAAAAATTAAATTTTGAAAAATTTACTATAGAAAAGGCAATCCCTGGCGTAATTAAAATTTGCGTCAGTAAAAAATTATTTTTTGCAAAACTTACATAGAAAAGGCAATCCCTGGCGTATTTAAAATTTGCGAGAGTAAAAAATTATTTTTTTGAAAATTTACTGTAGAAAAGGCAATCCCTGGCGCAATTAAATTTGCGACAGTAGGAAATTATTTTTTGAAAAATTTACTATAGAAAAGGCAATCCCTGGCACAATTAAAATTTGCGTCAGTAAAAAATTATTTTTTGCAAAACTTACTATAGCAAAGGCAATCCCTGGCGTAATTAAAATTTGCGACAGTAAAAAATTATTTTTTGAAAATTTACTATAGAAAAGGCAATCTCTGGCGTAATTAAAATTTGCGACAGTAAAAAATTATTTTTTGAAAAATTTACTATAGAAAAGGCAATCCCTGGCGTAATTAAAATTTGCGTCAGTAAAAAATTATTTTTTGCAAAACTTACTATAGCAAAGGCAATCCCTGGCGTATTTAAAATTTGCGACAGTAAAAAAATATTTTTTGAAAAATTTACTGTAGAAAAGGCAATCCCTGGCGTAATTAAAATTTGCGACAGTAAAAAATTAATTTGTGAATAATTTACTATAGAAAAGGCAATCCCTGGCGCAATTAAAATTTGCGACAGTAGAAAATTAATTTGTGAATAATTTACTATAGAAAAGGCAATCCCTGGCGCAATTAAAATTTGCGACAGTATAAAATTAAATTTTGAAAAATTTACTATAGAAAAGGCAATCCCTGGCGTATTTAAAATTTGCGAGAGTAAAAAATTATTTTTTTGAAAAATTTACTGTAGAAAAGGCAATCCCTGGCGCAATTAAAATTTGCGACAGTAGGAAATTATTTTTTGAAAAATTTACTATAGAAAAGGCAATCCCTGGCACAATTAAAATTTGCGTCAGTAAAAAATTATTTTTTGCAAAACTTACTATAGCAAAGGCAATCCCTGGCGTAATTAAAATTTGCGTCAGTAAAAAATTATTTTTTGCAAAACTTACTATAGCAAAGGCAATCCCTGGCGTAATTAAAATTTGCGACAGTAAAAAATTATTTTTTGAAAAATTTACTGTAGAAAAGGCAATCCCTGGCGTAATTAAAATTTGCGACAGTATAAAATTATTTTTTTGCAAAATTTACTGTAGAAAAGGCAATCCCTGGCGTAATTAAAATTTGCGACAGTAAAAAATTATTTTTTGAAAAATTTACTGTAGAAAAGGCAATCATTGAGCAATTAAAATTTGCGACAGTAAAAAATTAATTTGTGAAAAATTTACTATAGAAAAGGCAATCCCTGGCGCAATTAAAATTTGCGACAGTAAAAAATTAAATTTTGAAAAATTTACTATAGAAAAGGCAATCCCTGGCGTAATTAAAATTTGCGACAGTAAAAAATTATTTTTTGAAAAATTTACTATAGAAAAGGCAATTCCTGGCGTAATTAAAATTTGCGACAGTAAAAAATTAATTTGTGAAAAATTTACTATAGAAAAGGCAATCCCTGGGATATTTAAAATTTGGGACAGTAAAAAATTAATTTGTGAATAATTTACTATAGAAAAGGCAATCCCTGGCGCATTTAAAATTTGCGACAGTAAAAAATAATTTTTTGAAAAATTTACTGTAGAAAAGGCAATCCCTGGCGCAATTAAAATTTGCGACAGTATAAATTTAAATTTTGAAAAATTTACTATAGAAAAGGCAATCCCTGGCGTAATTAAAATTTGCGACAGTAAAAAAATATTTTTTGAAAAATTTACTATAGAAAAGGCAATCCCTGGCGAAATTAAAATTTGCGTCAGTAAAAAATTATTTTTTGCAAAATTTACTATAGAAAAGGCAATCCCTGGCGTATTTAAAATTTGCGACAGTAAAAAATTATTTTTTGAAAAATTTACTATAGAAAAAGCAATCCCTGGAGTATTTAAAATTTGCGACAGTAAGAAATTATTTTTTGAAAAATTTACTGTAGAAAAGGCAATCACTGGGCAATTAAAATTTGCGACAATAAAAAATTAATTTGTGAAAAATTTATTATAGAAAAGGCAATCCCTGGCGCAATTAAAATTTGCGACATTAAAAAATTAAATTTTGAAAAATTTACTATAGAAAAGGCAATCCCTGGCGCAATTAAAATTTGCGACAGTAAAAAAATTATTTTTTGAAAAATTTACTGTAGAAAAGGCAATCCCTGGCGCAATTAAAATTTGCGGCAGTAAAAAATTATTTTTTGAAAAATTTACTATAGAAAAGGCAATCCCTGGCGCAATTAAAATTTGCGTCAGTAGAAAATTATTTTTTGCAAAATTTACTATAGAAAAAGCAATCACTGGGCAATTAAAATTTGCGACAGTAAAAAATTAATTTGTGAAAAATTTACTATAGAAAATGCAGTCCCTGGCGCAATTAAAATTTGCGACAGTAAAAAATTAAATTTTGAAAAATTTACTATAGAAAAGGCAATCCCTGGCGTAATTAAAATTTGCGACAGTAAAAATTATTTTTTGAAAAATTTACTATAGAAAAGGCAATCCCTGGCGTAATTAAAATTTGCGTCAGTAAAAAATTATTTTTTGCAAAACTTACTATAGCAAAGGCAATCCCTGGCGTATTTAAAATTTGCGACAGTAAAAAAATATTTTTTGAAAAATTTACTGTAGAAAAGGCAATCCCTGGCGTAATTAAAATTTGCGACAGTAAAAAATTAATTTGTGAATAATTTACTATAGCAAAGGCAATCCCTGGCGTAATTAAAATTTGCGACAGTAAAAAATTATTTTTTGAAAAATTTACTATAGAAAAGGCAATCTCTGGCGTAATTAAAATTTGCGACAGTAAAAAATTATTTTTTGAAAAATTTACTATAGAAAAGGCAATACCTGGCGTAATTAAAATTTGCGTCAGTAAAAAATTATTTTTTGCAAAACTTACTATAGCAAAGGCAATCCCTGGCGTATTTAAAATTTGCGACAGTAAAAAAATATTTTTTGAAAAATTTACTGTAGAAAAGGCAATCCCTGGCGTAATTAAAATTTGCGACAGTAAAAAATTAATTTGTGAATAATTTACTATAGAAAAGGCAATCCCTGGCGCAATTAAAATTTGCGACAGTAGAAAATTAATTTGTGAATAATTTACTATAGAAAAGGCAATCCCTGGCGCAATTAAAATTTGCGACAGTATAAAATTAAATTTTGAAAAATTTACTATAGAAAAGGCAATCCCTGGCGTATTTAAAATTTGCGAGAGTAAAAAATTATTTTTTTGAAAAATTTACTGTAGAAAAGGCAATCCCTGGCGCAATTAAAATTTGCGACAGTAGGAAATTATTTTTTGAAAAATTTACTATAGAAAAGGCAATCCCTGGCACAATTAAAATTTGCGTCAGTAAAAAATTATTTTTTGCAAAACTTACTATAGCAAAGGCAATCCCTGGCGTAATTAAAATTTGCGTCAGTAAAAAATTATTTTTTGCAAAACTTACTATAGCAAAGGCAATCCCTGGCGTAATTAAAATTTGCGACAGTAAAAAATTATTTTTTGAAAAATTTACTGTAGAAAAGGCAATCCCTGGCGTAATTAAAATTTGCGACAGTATAAAATTATTTTTTTGCAAAATTTACTGTAGAAAAGGCAATCCCTGGCGTAATTAAAATTTGCGACAGTAAAAAATTATTTTTTGAAAAATTTACTGTAGAAAAGGCAATCATTGAGCAATTAAAATTTGCGACAGTAAAAAATTAATTTGTGAAAAATTTACTATAGAAAAGGCAATCCCTGGCGCAATTAAAATTTGCGACAGTAAAAAATTAAATTTTGAAAAATTTACTATAGAAAAGGCAATCCCTGGCGTAATTAAAATTTGCGACAGTAAAAAATTATTTTTTGAAAAATTTACTATAGAAAAGGCAATTCCTGGCGTAATTAAAATTTGCGACAGTAAAAAATTAATTTGTGAAAAATTTACTATAGAAAAGGCAATCCCTGGGATATTTAAAATTTGGGACAGTAAAAAATTAATTTGTGAATAATTTACTATAGAAAAGGCAATCCCTGGCGCATTTAAAATTTGCGACAGTAAAAAATAATTTTTTGAAAAATTTACTGTAGAAAAGGCAATCCCTGGCGCAATTAAAATTTGCGACAGTATAAATTTAAATTTTGAAAAATTTACTATAGAAAAGGCAATCCCTGGCGTAATTAAAATTTGCGACAGTAAAAAAATATTTTTTGAAAAATTTACTATAGAAAAGGCAATCCCTGGCGAAATTAAAATTTGCGTCAGTAAAAAATTATTTTTTGCAAAATTTACTATAGAAAAGGCAATCCCTGGCGTATTTAAAATTTGGGACAGTAAAAAATTAATTTGTGAATAATTTACTATAGAAAAGGCAATCCCTGGCGCATTTAAAATTTGCGACAGTAAAAAATAATTTTTTGAAAAATTTACTGTAGAAAAGGCAATCCCTGGCGCAATTAAAATTTGCGACAGTATAAATTTAAATTTTGAAAAATTTACTATAGAAAAGGCAATCCCTGGCGTAATTAAAATTTGCGACAGTAAAAAAATATTTTTTGAAAAATTTACTATAGAAAAGGCAATCCCTGGCGAAATTAAAATTTGCGTCAGTAAAAAATTATTTTTTGCAAAATTTACTATAGAAAAGGCAATCCCTGGCGTATTTAAAATTTGCGACAGTAAAAAATTATTTTTTGAAAAATTTACTATAGAAAAAGCAATCCCTGGAGTATTTAAAATTTGCGACAGTAAGAAATTATTTTTTGAAAAATTTACTGTAGAAAAGGCAATCACTGGGCAATTAAAATTTGCGACAGTAAAAAATTAATTTGTGAAAAATTTATTATAGAAAAGGCAATCCCTGGCGCAATTAAAATTTGCGACATTAAAAAATTAAATTTTGAAAAATTTACTATAGAAAAGGCAATCCCTGGCGCAATTAAAATTTGCGACAGTAAAAAAATTATTTTTTGAAAAATTTACTGTAGAAAAGGCAATCCCTGGCGCAATTAAAATTTGCGACAGTAAAAAATTATTTTTTGAAAAATTTACTATAGAAAAGGCAATCCCTGGCGCAATTAAAATTTGCGTCAGTAGAAAATTATTTTTTGCAAAATTTACTATAGAAAAAGCAATCACTGGGCAATTAAAATTTGCGACAGTAAAAAATTAATTTGTGAAAAATTTACTATAGAAAATGCAGTCCCTGGCGCAATTAAAATTTGCGACAGTAAAAAAATTAAATTTTGAAAAATTTACTATAGAAAAGGCAATCCCTGGCGTAATTAAAATTTGCGACAGTAAAATTATTTTTTGAAAAATTTACTATAGAAAAGGCAATCCCTGGCGTAATTAAAATTTGCGTCAGTAAAAAATTATTTTTTGCAAAACTTACTATAGCAAAGGCAATCCCTGGCGTATTTAAAATTTGCGACAGTAAAAAAATATTTTTTGAAAAATTTACTGTAGAAAAGGCAATCCCTGGCGTAATTAAAATTTGCGACAGTAAAAAATTAATTTGTGAATAATTTACTATAGCAAAGGCAATCCCTGGCGTAATTAAAATTTGCGACAGTAAAAAATTATTTTTTGAAAAATTTACTATAGAAAAGGCAATCTCTGGCGTAATTAAAATTTGCGACAGTAAAAAATTATTTTTTGAAAAATTTACTATAGAAAAGGCAATCCCTGGCGTAATTAAAATTTGCGTCAGTAAAAAATTATTTTTTGCAAAACTTACTATAGCAAAGGCAATCCCTGGCGTATTTAAAATTTGCGACAGTAAAAAAATATTTTTTGAAAAATTTACTGTAGAAAAGGCAATCCCTGGCGTAATTAAAATTTGCGACAGTAAAAAATTAATTTGTGAATAATTTACTATAGAAAAGGCAATCCCTGGCGCAATTAAAATTTGCGACAGTAGAAAATTAATTTGTGAATAATTTACTATAGAAAAGGCAATCCCTGGCGCAATTAAAATTTGCGACAGTATAAAATTAAATTTTGAAAAATTTACTATAGAAAAGGCAATCCCTGGCGTATTTAAAATTTGCGAGAGTAAAAAATTATTTTTTTGAAAAATTTACTGTAGAAAAGGCAATCCCTGGCGCAATTAAAATTTGCGACAGTAGGAAATTATTTTTTGAAAAATTTACTATAGAAAAGGCAATCCCTGGCACAATTAAAATTTGCGTCAGTAAAAAATTATTTTTTGCAAAACTTACTATAGCAAAGGCAATCCCTGGCGTAATTAAAATTTGCGTCAGTAAAAAATATTTTTTGCAAAACTTACTATAGCAAAGGCAATCCCTGGCGTAATTAAAATTTGCGACAGTAAAAAATTATTTTTTGAAAAATTTACTGTAGAAAAGGCAATCCCTGGCGTAATTAAAATTTGCGACAGTATAAAATTATTTTTTTGCAAAATTTACTGTAGAAAAGGCAATCCCTGGCGTAATTAAAATTTGCGACAGTAAAAAATTATTTTTTGAAAAATTTACTGTAGAAAAGGCAATCATTGAGCAATTAAAATTTGCGACAGTAAAAAATTAATTTGTGAAAAATTTACTATAGAAAAGGCAATCCCTGGCGCAATTAAAATTTGCGACAGTAAAAAATTAAATTTTGAAAAATTTACTATAGAAAAGGCAATCCCTGGCGTAATTAAAATTTGCGACAGTAAAAAATTATTTTTTGAAAAATTTACTATAGAAAAGGCAATTCCTGGCGTAATTAAAATTTGCGACAGTAAAAAATTAATTTGTGAAAAATTTACTATAGAAAAGGCAATCCCTGGGATATTTAAAATTTGGGACAGTAAAAAATTAATTTGTGAATAATTTACTATAGAAAAGGCAATCCCTGGCGCATTTAAAATTTGCGACAGTAAAAAATAATTTTTTGAAAAATTTACTGTAGAAAAGGCAATCCCTGGCGCAATTAAAATTTGCGACAGTATAAATTTAAATTTTGAAAAATTTACTATAGAAAAGGCAATCCCTGGCGTAATTAAAATTTGCGACAGTAAAAAAATATTTTTTGAAAAATTTACTATAGAAAAGGCAATCCCTGGCGAAATTAAAATTTGCGTCAGTAAAAAATTATTTTTTGCAAAATTTACTATAGAAAAGGCAATCCCTGGCGTATTTAAAATTTGCGACAGTAAAAAATTATTTTTTGAAAAATTTACTATAGAAAAAGCAATCCCTGGAGTATTTAAAATTTGCGACAGTAAGAAATTATTTTTTGAAAAATTTACTGTAGAAAAGGCAATCACTGGGCAATTAAAATTTGCGACAGTAAAAAATTAATTTGTGAAAAATTTATTATAGAAAAGGCAATCCCTGGCGCAATTAAAATTTGCGACATTAAAAAATTAAATTTTGAAAAATTTACTATAGAAAAGGCAATCCCTGGCGCAATTAAAATTTGCGACAGTAAAAAAATTATTTTTTGATAAATTTACTGTAGAAAAGGCAATCCCTGGCGCAATTAAAATTTGCGACAGTAAAAAATTATTTTTTGAAAAATTTACTATAGAAAAGGCAATCCCTGGCGCAATTAAAATTTGCGTCAGTAGAAAATTATTTTTTGCAAAATTTACTATAGAAAAAGCAATCACTGGGCAATTAAAATTTGCGACAGTAAAAAATTAATTTGTGAAAAATTTACTATAGAAAATGCAGTCCCTGGCGCAATTAAAATTTGCGACAGTAAAAAATTAAATTTTGAAAAATTTACTATAGAAAAGGCAATCCCTGGCGTAATTAAAATTTGCGACAGTAAAAATTATTTTTTGAAAAATTTACTATAGAAAAAGCAATCCCTGGCGTAATTAAAATTTGCGACAGTAAAAAATAATTTTTTGAAAAATTTACTGTAGAAAAGGCAATCACTGGGCAATTAAAATTTGCGACAGTAAAAAATTAATTTGTGAAAAATTTACTATAGAAAAGGCAATCCCTGGCACAATTAAAATGTGCGACAGTAAAAAATTACATTTTGAAAAATTTACTATAGAAAAGGCAATCCCTGGCGCAATTAAAATTTGCGACAGTAAAAAATTATTTTTTGAAAAATTTACTATAGAAAAGGCAATCCCTGGCGCAATTAAAATTTGCGACAGTAAAAAATTAAATTTTGAAAAATTTACTATAGAAAAGGCAATCCCTGGCGCAATTAAAATTTGCGACAGTAAAAAATTATTTTTTGAAAAATTTGCTGTAGAAAAGGCAATCCCTGGCGCAATTAAAATTTGCGACAATATAAAATTAAATTTTGAAAAGTTTACTATAGAAAAGGCAATATCTGGCGTAAATAAAATTTGCGACAGTAAAAAATTATTTTTTGAAAAATTTACTATAGAAAAAGCAATTCCTGGCGTATTTAAAATTTGCGACAGTAAAAAATAATTTTTTGAAAAATTAACTGTAGAAAAGGCAATCACTGGGCAATTAAAATTTGCGACAGTAAAAAATTAGTTTTTGAAAAATTTACTATAGAAAAGGCAATCCCTGGCGCAATTAAAATTTGCGACAGTAGAAAATTAGTTTTTGAAAAATTTACTGTAGAAAAGGTAATCCCTGGCGCAATTACAATTTGCGACAGTATAAAATTAAATTTTGAAAAATTTACTATAGAAAACGCAATCCCTGGCGCAATTAAAATTTGCGACAGTAGAAAATTATTTTTTGAAAAATTTACTATAGAAAAGGCAATCCCTGGCGCAATTAAAATATGCGACAGTAGGAAATTATTTTTTGAAAAATTTACTATAGAAAAGGCACTCCCTGGCGTAATTAAAATTTGCGACAGTAAAAAATTATTTTTTGAAAAATTTACTATAGAAAAGGCAATCCCTGGCGAAATTAAAATTTGCGTCAGTAGAAAATTATTTTTTGAAAAATTTACTATAGAAAAGGCAATCCCTGGCGCAATTAAAATTTGCGACAGTAGAAAATTATTTTTTGAAAAATTTACTATAGAAAAGGCAATCCCTGGCGCAATTAAAATTTGCGACAGTAAAAAATTAAATTTTGAAAAATTTACTATAGAAAAGGCAATCCCTGGCTTAATTAAAATTTGCGACAGTAAAAAATTATTTTTTGAAAAATTTACTATAGAAAAGGCAATCCCTGGGGTAATTAAAATTTGCGACAGTAAAAAATTAATTTGTGAAAAATTTACTATGGAAAAGGCAATCCCTGGGATATTTAAAATTTGGGACAGTAAAAAATTAATTTGTGAATAATTTACTATAGAAAAGGCAATCCCTGGCGCACTTAAAATTAGCGACAGTAAAAAATAATTTTTGAAAAATTTACTGTAGAAAAGGCAATCCCTGGCGCAATTAAAATTTGCGACAGTATAAAATTTAAATTTTGAAAAATTTACTGTAGAAAAGGCAATCCCTGGCGTAATTAAAATTTGCGACAGTAAAAAAATATTTTTGAAAAATTTACTATAGAAAAGGCAATCCCTGGCGTAATTAAAATTTGCGTCAGTAAAAATTATTTTTTGCAAAATTTACTATAGAAAAGGCAATCCCTGGCGTTATTAAAATTTGCGACAGTAAAAAATTATTTTTTGAAAAATTTACTATAGAAAAAGCAATCCCTGGAGTATTTAAAATTTGCGACAGTAAAAAATTATTTTTTGAAAAATTTACTGTAGAAAAGGCAATCACTGGGCAATTAAAATTTGCGACAGTAAAAAATTAATTTGTGAAAAATTTACTATAGAAAAGGCAATCCCTGGCGCAATTAAAATTTGCGACATTAAAAAATTAAATTTTGAAAAATTTATTATAGAAAAGGCAATCCCTGGCTCAATTAAAATTTGCGACAGTAAAAAATTATTTTTTGAAAAATTTACTGTAGAAAAGGCAATCCCTGGCGCAATTAAAATTTGCGGCAGTAAAAAATTATTTTTTGAAAAATTTACTATAGAAAATGCAATCCCTGGCGCAGTTAAAATTTGCGTCAGTAGAAAATTATTTTTTGCAAAATTTACTATAGAAAAGGCAATCACTGGGCAATTAAAATTTGCGACAGTAAAAAATTAATTTGTGAAAAATTTACTATAGAAAAGGCAATCCCTGGCACAATTAAAAATTTGCGACAGTTGGAAATTATTTTTTGAAAAATTTACTATAGAAAAGGCAATCCCTGGCGTAATTAAAATTTGCGACAGTAAAAAATTATTTTTTGAAAAATTTACTATAGAAAAGGCAATCCCTGGCGTATTTAGAATTTGCGACAGTAAAAAATTATTTTTTGAAAAATTTACTGTAGAAAAGGCAATCCCTGGCGCAATTAAAATTTGCGACAGTAAAAAAATATTTTTTGAAAAATTTACTGTAGAAAAGGCAATCCCTGGCGCAATTAAAATTTGCGACAGTAAAAAATTATATTTTGCAAAATTTACTATAGAAGAGGCAATCCCTGGCGTATTTAAAATTTGCGACAGTAAAAAATAATTTTTTGAAAAATTTATTATAGAAAAGGCAATCCCTGGCGTATTTAAAATTTGCGACAGTAAAAAATTATTTTTTGAAAAATTTACTGTAGAAAAGGCAATCCCTGACGCAATTAAAATTTGCGACAGTAAAAAATTATTTTTTGAAAAATTTACTATAGAAAAGGCAATTCCTGGCGCAATTAAAATTTGCGACCTTATAAAATTATATTTTGAAAAATTTACTATAGAAAAGGCAATCTCTGGCGTAATTAAAATTTGCGACAGTAGAAAATTATTTTTTGAAAAATTTACTGTAGAAAAGGCAATCCCTGGCGCAATTAAAATTTGCGACAGTAGAAAATTTTTTTTTGAAAAATTTACTATAGAAAAGGCAATCCCTGGCGCAATTAAAATTTGCGACAGTAAAAAATTATTTTTTGCAAAATTTACTATAGAAAAGGCAATCCCTGGCGTATTTAAAATTTGCGACAGTAAAAAAATATTTTTTTGAAAAATTTACTATAGAAAAGGCAATCCCTGGCGTATTTAAAACTTGCGACAGTAAAAAATTATTTTTTGGAAAATTTACTGTAGAAAAGGCAATCCCTGGCGCAATTAAAATGTGTGACAGTAAAAAATTATTTTTTAAATAATTTACTATAGAAAAGGCAATCCCTGGCGGATTTAAAATTTGCGACAATAAAAAATTAATTTTTGAAAAATTTACTATAGAAAAGGCAATCCCTGGCGTAATTAAAATTTGCGACAGTATAAAATTATTTTTTGTAAAATTTACTGTAGAAAAGGCAATCCCTGGCGTAATTAAAATTTGCGACAGAAAAAAATTATTTTTTGAAAAATTTACTGTAGAAATGGCAATCCCTGGCGCAATTAAAATTTGCGACGGTAAAAAATTATTTTTTGAAAAATTTACTATAGAAAAGGCAATCCCTGGCGCAATTAAAATTTGCGACAGTAGAAAATTATTTTTTGAAAAATTTACTCTAGAAAAGGCAATCCCTGGCGCAATTAAAATTTGCGACAGTAAAAAATTATTTTTTGAATAATTTTCTATAGAAAAGGCAATCCCTGGCGCCATTAAAATTTGCGACAGTAAAAAAATATTTTTTTAATAATTTACTATAGAAAACGCAATCCCTGGCGTAATTAAAATTTGCGACAGTAAAAAATTATTTTTTGAAAAATTTACTGTAGAAAAGGCAATCCCTGGCGCAATTAAAATTTGCGACAGTAGAAAATTATTTTTTGAAAAATTTACTGTAGAAAAGGCAATCCCTGGCGCAATTAAAACTTGCGACAGTAAAAAATTATTTTTTGAATATTTTACTATAGAAAAGGCAATCCCTGGCGCAATTAAAATTTGCGACAGTAAAAAATTATTTTTTGAATAATTTACTATAGAAAAGGCAATCCCTGGCGCAATTAAAATTAGCGACAGTAGAAAATTATTTTTTGAAAAATTTACTATAGAAAAGGCAATCCCTGGCGTAATTAAAATTTGCGACAGTAAAAAATTATTTTTTGAAAAATTTACTATAGAAAAGGTAATCCCTGGCGCAATTAAAATTTGCGAGAAAAAAAATAATTTTTTTGAAAAATTTACTATAGAAAAGGCAATCCCGGGCGTAATTAAAATTTGCGACAGTAAAAAATTATTTTTTGAGTAATTTACTACAGAAAAGGCAATCCCTGGCGTATTTAAAATTTGCGACAGTAAAAAATTAATTTTTGAAAAATTTACTATAGAAAAGACAATCCCTGGCGTAATTAAAATTTGCGACAGTAAAAAATTATTTTTTGAAAAATTTACTATAGAAAAGGTAATCCCTGGCGCAATTAAAATTTGCGACAGTAAAAAATTATTTTTTTGCAAAATTTGCTATAGAAAAGGCAATGCCTGGCGTATTTAAAATTTGCGACAGTAAAAAATTATTTTTTGAAAAATTTACTATAGAAAAGGCAATCCCTGGCCTATTTAAAATTTGCGACAGTAAAATATTATTTTTTGAAAAATTTACTGTAGAAAAGGCAATCCCTGGCGTAATTAAAATTTGCGACAGTAAAAAATTATTTTTTGAAAAATTTACTGTAGAAAAGGCAATCCCTGGCGCAATTAAAATTTGCGACAGTAGAAAATTATTTTTTGAAAAATTTACTGTAGAAAAGGCAATTCCTGGCGCAATTAAAACTTGCGACAGTAAAAAATTATTTTTTGAATAATTTACTATAGAAAAGGTAATCCCTGGCGCAATTAAAATTTGCGCCAGTAAAAAATTATTTTTTGAATAATTTACTATAGAAAAGGCAATGCCTGGCGTATTTAAAATTTGCGACAGTAAAAAATTATTTTTTGAATAATTTACTATAGAAAAGGCAATCCATGGCGTAATTAAAATTTGCGACAGTAAAAAATTATTTTTTGAAAAATTTACTGTAGAAAAAAAGCAATCCCTGTCGCAATTAAAATTTGCGACAGTAGAAAATTATTTTTTGAATAATTTACTATAGAAAAGGCAATCCCTGGCGGATTTAAAATTTGCGACAGTAAAAAATTAATTTTTGAAAAATTTACTATAGAAAAGGCAATCCCTGGCGTAATTAAAATTTGCGACAGTATAAAATTATTTTTTGTAAAATTTACTGTAGAAAAGGCAATCCCTGGCGTAATTAAAATTTGCGACAGTAAAAAATTATTTTTTGAAAAATTTACTGTAGAAAAGGCAATCCCTGTCGCAGTTAAAATTTGCGACAGTAAAAAATTATTTTTTGAAAAATTTACTGTAGAAAAGGCAATCCCTGGCGCATTTAAAATTTGCGACAGTAGAAAATTATTTTTTGAAAAATTTACTATAGAAAAGGCAATCCCTGGCGTAATTAAAATTTGCGACAGTATAAAATTATTTTTTGAATAATTTACTGTAGAAAAGGCAATCCCTGGCGTATTTAAAATTTGCGACAGTAGAAAATTATTTTTTGAAAAATTTACTGTATAAAAAGGCAATCCCTGGCGCAATTAAAATTTGCGACAGTAAAAAATTATTTTTTGAAAAATTTACTATAGAAAAGGCAATCCCTGGCCCAATTAAAATTTGCGACAGTAAAAAATTATTTTTTGAATAATTTTCTATAGAAAAGGCAATCCCTGGCGCCATTAAAATTTGCGACAGTAAAAAAATATTTTTTTAATAATTTACTATAGAAAACGCAATCCCTGGCGTAATTAAAATTTGCGACAGTAAAAAATTATTTTTTGAAAAATTTACTGTAGAAAAAGCAATCCCTGGCGCAATTAAAATTTGCGACAGTAGAAAATTATTTTTTGAAAAATTTACTGTAGAAAAGGCAATCCCTGGCGCAATTAAAACTTGCGACAGTAAAAAATTATTTTTTGAATATTTTACTATAGAAAAGGCAATCCCTGGCGCAATTAAAATTTGCGACAGTAAAAAATTATTTTTTGAATAATTTACTATAGAAAAGGCAATCCCTGGCGCAATTAAAATTTGCGACAGTAGAAAATTATTTTTTGAAGAATTTACTATAGAAAAGGCAGTCCCTGGCGTAATTAAAATTTGCGACAGTAA
Source organism: Dioctria linearis (assembly GCA_963930735.1). Lineage (NCBI taxonomy): Eukaryota > Metazoa > Arthropoda > Insecta > Diptera > Asilidae > Dioctria > Dioctria linearis. The sequence goes on along the minus strand of CAWVNZ010000092.1, from coordinate 6,784 downwards.
AAAATTATTTTTTGAAACATTTACTATAGAAAAGGTAATCCCTGGCGCAATTAAAATTTACGAGAAAAAAAATAATTTTTTTGAAAAATTTACTATAGAAAAGGCAATCCCGGGCGTAATTAAAATTTGCGACAGTAAAAAATTATTTTTTGAGTAATTTACTACAGAAAAGGCAATCCCTGGCGTATTTAAAATTTGCGACAGTAAAAAATTAATTTTTGAAAAATTTACTATAGAAAAGACAATCCCTGGCGTAATTAAAATTTGCGACAGTAAAAAATTATTTTTTGAAAAATTTACTATAGAAAAGGTAATCCCTGGCGCAATTAAAATTTGCGACAGTAAAAAATTATTTTTTTGCAAAATTTGCTATAGAAAAGGCAATGCCTGGCGTATTTAAAATTTGCGACAGTAAAAAATTATTTTTTGAAAAATTTACTATAGAAAAGGCAATCCCTGGCCTATTTAAAATTTGCGACAGTAAAATATTATTTTTTGAAAAAATTACTGTAGAAAAGGCAATCCCTGGCGTAATTAAAATTTGCGACAGTAAAAAATTATTTTTTGAAAAATTTACTGTAGAAAAGGCAATCCCTGGCGCAATTAAAATTTGCGACAGTAGAAAATTATTTTTTGAACAATTTACTGTAGAAAAGTCAATCCTTGGCGCAATTAAAACTTGCGACAGTAAAAAATTATTTTTTGAATAATTTACTATAGAAAAGCCAATCCCTGGCGCAATTAAAATTTGCGACAGTAAAAAATTATTTTTTGAATAATTTACTATAGAAAAGGCAATCCCTGGCGCAATTAAAATTTGCGACAGTAGAAAATTATTTTTTGAAAAATTTACTATAGAAAAGGCAATCCCTGGCGTAATTAAAATTTGCGACAGTAAAAAATTATTTGTTGAAAAATTTACTATAGAAAAGGTAATCCCTGGCGCAATTAAAATTTGCGAGAAAAAAAATAATTTTTTTGAAAAAATTACTATAGAAAAGGCAATCCCGGGCGTAATTAAAATTTGCGACAGTAAAAAATTATTTTTTGAGTAATTTACTACAGAAAAGGCAATCCCTGGCGTATTTAAAATTTGCGACAGTAAAATATTAATTTTTGAAAAATTTACTATAGAAAAGACAATCCCTGGCGTAATTAAAATTTGCGACAGTAAAAAATTATTTTTGAAAAATTTACTATAGAAAAGGTAATCCCTGACGCAATTAAAATTTGCGACAGTAAAAAATTATTTTTTTGCAAAATTTGCTATAGAAAAGGCAATGCCTGGCGTATTTAAAATTTGCGACAGTAAAAAATTCTTTTTTGAAAAATTTACTATAGAAAAGGCAATCCCTGGCCTATTTAAAATTTGCGACAGTAAAATATTATTTTTTGAAAAATTTACTGTAGAAAAGGCAATCCCTGGCGTAATTAAAATTTGCGACAGTAAAAAATTATTTTTTGAAAAATTTACTGTAGAAAAGGCAATCCCTGGCGCAATTAAAATTTGCGACAGTAGAAAATTATTTTTTGAAAAATTTACTGTAGAAAAGGCAATCCCTGGCGCAATTAAAACTTGCGACAGTAAAAAATTATTTTTTGAATAATTTACTATAGAAAAGGTAATCCCTGGCGCAATTAAAATTTGCGCCAGTAAAAAATTATTTTTTGAATAATTTACTATAGAAAAGGCAATGCCTGGCGTATTTAAAATTTGCGACAGTAAAAAATTATTTTTTGAATAATTTACTATAGAAAAGGCAATCCATGGCGTAATTAAAATTTGCGACAGTAAAAAATTATTTTTTGAAAAATTTACTGTAGAAAAAAAGCAATCCCTGTCGCAATTAAAATTTGCGACAGTAGAAAATTATTTTTTGAATAATTTACTATAGAAAAGGCAATCCCTGGCGGATTTAAAATTTGCGACAGTAAAAAATTAATTTTTGAAAAATTTACTATAGAAAAGGCAATCCCTGGCGTAATTAAAATTTGCGACAGTATAAAATTATTTTTTGTAAAATTTACTGTAGAAAAGGCAATCCCTGGCCTAATTAAAATTTGCGACAGTAAAAAATTATTTTTTGAAAAATTTACTGTAGAAAAGGCAATCCCTGTCGCAGTTAAAATTTGCGACAGTAAAAAATTATTTTTTGAAAAATTTACTGTAGAAAAGGCAATCCCTGGCGCATTTAAAATTTGCGACAGTAGAAAATTATTTTTTGAAAAATTTACTATAGAAAAGGCAATCCCTGGCGTAATTAAAATTTGCGACAGTATAAAATTATTTTTTGAATAATTTACTGTAGAAAAGGCAATCCCTGGCGTATTTAAAATTTGCGACAGTAGAAAATTATTTTTTGAAAAATTTACTGTATAAAAAGGCAATCCCTGGCGCAATTAAAATTTGCGACAGTAAAAAATTATTTTTTGAAAAATTTACTATAGAAAAGGCAATCCCTGGCCCAATTAAAATTTGCGACAGTAAAAAATTATTTTTTGAATAATTTTCTATAGAAAAGGCAATCCCTGGCGCCATTAAAATTTGCGACAGTAAAAAAATATTTTTTTAATAATTTACTATAGAAAACGCAATCCCTGGCGTAATTAAAATTTGCGACAGTAAAAAATTATTTTTTGAAAAATTTACTGTAGAAAAAGCAATCCCTGGCGCAATTAAAATTTGCGACAGTAGAAAATTATTTTTTGAAAAATTTACTGTAGAAAAGGCAATCCCTGGCGCAATTAAAACTTCCGACAGTAAAAAATTATTTTTTGAATATTTTACTATAGAAAAGGCAATCCCTGGCGCAATTAAAATTTGCGACAGTAAAAAATTTTTTTTGAATAATTTACTATAGAAAAGGCAATCCCTGGCGCAATTAAAATTTGCGACAGTAGAAAATTATTTTTTGAAAAATTTACTATAGAAAAGGCAATCCCTGGCGTAATTAAAATTTGCGACAGTAAAAAATTATTTTTTGAAAAATTTACTATAGAAAAGGTAATCCCTGGCGCAATTAAAATTTGCGAGAAAAAAAATAATTTTTTTGAAAAATTTACTAAAGAAAAGGCAATCCCGGGCGTAATTAAAATTTGCGACAGTAAAAAATTATTTTTTGAGTAATTTACTACAGAAAAGGCAATCCCTGGCGTATTTAAAATTTGCGACAGTAAAAAATTAATTTTTGAAAAATTTACTATAGAAAAGACAATCCCTGGCGTAATTAAAATTTGCGACAGTAAAAAATTATTTTTTGAAAAATTTACTATAGAAAAGGTAATCCCTGGCGCAATTAAAATTTGCGACAGTAAAAAATTATTTTTTTGCAAAATTTGCTATAGAAAAAGCAATGCCTGGCGTTTTTAAAATTTGCGACAGTAAAAAATTATTTTTTGAAAAATTTACTATAGAAAAGGCAATCCCTGGCCTATTTAAAATTTGCGACAGTAAAATATTATTTTTTGAAAAAATTACTGTAGAAAAGGCAATCCGTGGCGTAATTAAAATTTGCGATAGTAAAAAATTATTTTTTGAAAAATTTACTGTAGAAATGGCAATCCCTGGCGCAATTAAAATTTGCGACAGTAGAAAATTATTTTTTGAACAATTTACTGTAGAAAAGGCAATCCCTGGCGCAATTAAAACTTGCGACAGTAAAAAATTATTTTTTGAATAATTTACTATAGAAAAGGTATTCCCTGGCGCAATTAAAATTTGCGCCAGTAAAAAATTATTTTTTGAATAATTTACTACAGAAAAGGCAATGCCTGGCGTATTTAAAATTTGCGAAAGTAAAAAATTATTTTTTGAATAATTTACTATAGAAAAGGCAATCCATTGCGTAATTAAAATTTGCGACAGTAAAAAATTATTTTTTGAAAAATTTACTGTAGAAAAAAAGCAATCCCTGTCGCAATTAAAATTTGCGACAGTAGAAAATTATTTTTTGAAAAATTTACTGTAGAAAAGGCAATCACTGGCGCAATTAAAATTTGCGACATTAAAAAATTATTTTTTGAAAAATTTACTATAGAAAAGGCAATCCCTGGCGCAATTAAAATTTGCGACAATAAAAAATTTTTTTTGAATAATTTACTATAGAAAAGGCTATCCCTGGCGGATTTAAAATTTGCGACAGTAAAAAATTAATTTTTGAAAAATTTACTATAGAAAAGGCAATCCCTGGCGTAATTAAAATTTGCGACAGTATAAAATTATTTTTTGTAATATTTACTGTAGAAAAGGCAATCCCTGGCGTAATTAAAATTTGCGACAGTAAAAAATTATTTTTTGAAAAATTTACTGTAGAAAAGGCAATCCCTGTCGCAGTTAAAATTTGCGACAGTAAAAAATTATTTTTTGAAAAATTTACTATAGAAAAGGCAATCCCTGGCGGATTTAAAATTTGCGACAGTAAAAATTTAATTTTTGAAAAATTTACTATAGAAAAGGCAATCCCTGGCGTAATTAAAATTTGCGACAGTATAAAATTATTTTTTGAACAATTTACTGTAGAAAAGGCAATCCCTAGCGCAATTAAAACTTGCGACAGTAAAAAATTATTTTTTGAATAATTTACTATAGAAAAGGTAATCCCTGGCGCAATTAAAATTTGCGCCAGTAAAAAATTATTTTTTGAATAATTTACTATAGAAAAGGCAATGCCTGGCGTATTTAAAATTTGCGACAGTAAAAAATTATTTTTTGAATAATTTACTATAGAAAAGGCAATCCATTGCGTAATTAAAATTTGCGACAGTAAAAAATTATTTTTTGAAAAATTTACTGTAGAAAAAAAGCAATCCCTGTCGCAATTAAAATTTGCGACAGTAGAAAATTATTTTTTGAAAAATTTACTGTAGAAAAGGCAATCACTGGCGCAATTAAAATTTGCGACATTAAAAAATTATTTTTTGATAAATTTACTATAGAAAAGGCAATCCCTGGCGCAATTAAAATTTGCGACAATAAAAAATTATTTTTTGAATAATTTACTATAGAAAAGGCAATCCCTGGCGGATTTAAAATTTGCGACAGTAAAAAATTAATTTTTGAAAAATTTACTATAGAAAAGGCAATCCCTGGCGTAATTAAAATTTGCGACAGTATAAAATTATTTTTTGTAATATTTACTGTAGAAAAGGCAATCCCTGGCGTAATTAAAATTTGCGACAGTAAAAAATTATTTTTTGAAAAATTTACTGTAGAAAAGGCAATCCCTGTCGCAGTTAAAATTTGCGACAGTAAAAAATTATTTTTTGAAAAATTTACTGTAGAAAAGGCAATTCCTGGCGTATTTAAAATTTGCGACAGTAGAAAATTATTTTTTGAAAAATTTACTATAGAAAAGGCAATCCCTAGCGTAATTATAATTTGCGACAGTATAAAATTATTTTTTGAATATTTTACTGTAGAAAAGGCAATCCCTGGCGTATTTAAAATTTGCGACAGTAGAAAATTATTTTTTGAAAAATTTACTATATAAAAAGGCAATCCCTGGCGCAATTAAAATTTGCGACAGTAAAAAATTATTTTTTGAAAAATTTACTATAGAAAAGGCAATCCCTGGCCCAATTAAAATTTGCGACAGTAGAAAATTATTTTTTGAAAAATTTACTATAGAAAAGGCAATCCCAGGCATATTTAAAATTTGCGACAGTAAAAAATTAATTTGTGAATAATTTACTATAGAAAATGCAATCCCTGGCTCAATTAAAATTTGCGACAGTATAAAATTAAATTTGGAAAAATTTACTATAGAAGGGGCAATCCCTGGCGTATTTAAAATTTGCGACAGTATAAAATTATTTTTTGAAAAATTTACTGTAGAAAAGGCAATCCCTGGCGCAATTAAAATTTGCGACAGTAAAAAATTATTTTTTGAATAATTTACTATAGAAAAGGCAATCCCTGGCGCAATTAAAATTTGCGACAGTGAAAAATTATTTTTTTAATAATTTACTATAGAAAAGGCAATCCCTGGCGTAATTAAAATTTGCGATAGTAAAAAATTATTTTTTGAAAAATTTACTGTAGAAAAGGCAATCCCTGGCGCAATTAAAATTTGCGACAGTAGAAAATTATTTTTTGAAAAATTTACTGTAGAAAAGGCAATCCCTGGCACAATTAAAACTTCGACAGTAAAAAATTATTTTTTGAATAATTTACTATAGAAAAGGCAATCCCTGGCGCAATTAAAATTTGCGACAGTAAAAAATTATTTTTTGAATAATTTACTATAGAAAAGGCAATCCCTGGCGCAATTATAATTTGCGACAGTAGAAAATTATTTTTTGAAAAATTTACTATAGAAAAGGCAATCCCTGGGGTAATTAAAATTTGCGACAGTACAAAATTAATTTTTGAAAAATTTACTATAGAAAAGGCAATCCCTGGCGCAATTAAAATTTGCGACAGTATAAAATTAAATTTTGAAAAATTTACTATAGAAAAGTAAATCCCTGGCGTAATTAAAATTTGCGACAGTAAAAAATTATTTTTTGAAAAATTTACTATAGAAAAGGTAATCCCTGGCGCAATTAAAATTTGCGACAGTAAAAAATTATTTTTTTTGAAAAATTTACTATAGAAAAGGCAATCCCTGGCGTAATTAAAATTTGTGACAGTAAAAAATTATTTTTTGAGTAATATACTATCGAAAAGGCAATCCTTGGCGTATTTAAAATTTGCGACAGTAAAAAATTAATTTTTGAAAAATTTACTATAGAAAGACAATCCCTGACGTAATTAAAATTTGCGACAGTAAAAAATTATTTTTTG
>CAWVNZ010000091.1:0-32960 GCA_963930735.1 Dioctria linearis | reverse complement strand
TTTGAAAAATTTACTATAGAAAAGGCAATCCCTGGCGCAATTAAAATTTGCGACAGTAAAAAAATTATTTTTTGAATAATTTACTATAGAAAAGGCAATCCCTGGCGTAATTAAAATTTGCGACAGTATAAAATTATTTTTTGAATAATTTACTATAGAAAAGGCAATCCCTGGCGTAATTAAAATTTGCGACAGTATAAAATTATTTTTGAATAATTTACTATAGAAAAGGCAATCCCTGGCGTAATTAAAATTTGCGACAGTAAAAAATTATTTTTTGCAAAATTTACTATAGAAAAGGCAATCCCTGGCGTATTTAAAATTTGCAACAGTTGAAAATTATTTTTTGAATAATTTACTATAGAAAAGGCAATCCCTGGCGCACTTAAAATTTGCGACAGTAGAAAATTATTTTTTGAATAATTTACTATAGAAAAGGCAATCCCTGGCGCAATTAAAATTTGCGACAGTAAAAAATTATTTTTTGAATAATTTACTATAGAAAAGGCAATCCCTGGCGTAATTAAAATTTGCGACAGTATAAAATTATTTTTTGAATAATTTACTATAGAAAAGGCAATCCCTGGCGCACTTAAAATTTGCGACAGTAAAAAATTATTTTTTGAATAATTTACTATAGAAAAGGCAATCCCTGGCGTAATTAAAATTTGCGACAGTAGAAAATTATTTTTTGAATAATTTACTATAGAAAAGGCAATCCCTGGCGCACTTAAAATTTGCGACAGTAAAAAATTATTTTTTGAATAATTTACTATAGAAAAGGCAAATCCCTGGGATATTTAAAATTTGCGACAGTAAAAAATTATTTTTTGAATAATTTAATATAGAAAAGAATCCCTGGCGTATTTAAAATTTGCGACAGTAAAAAATTAATTTGTGAAAAATTTACCTGGCGAAATTGAAATTTGCGAGAGTAAAAAATTATTTTTTGAATAATTTACTATAGAAAAGGCAATCCCTGGCGTAATTAAAATTTGCGACAGTAAAAAATTATTTTTTGAATAATTTACTATAGAAAAGGCAATCCCTGGCGCACTTAAAATTTGCGACAGTAAAAAATTATTTTTTGAATAATTTACTATAGAAAAGAATCCCCCCTGGCGCACTTAAAATTTGCGACAGTAAAAATTATTTTTTGAATAATTTACTATAGAAAAGGCAAATCCCTGGGATATTTAAAATTTGCGACAGTAAAAAATTATTTTTTGAATAATTTAATATAGAAAAGAATCCCTGGCGTATTTAAAATTTGCGACAGTAAAAAATTAATTTTGTGAAAAATTTACCTGGCGAAATTGAAATTTGCGAGAGTAAAAAATTATTTTTGAATAATTTACTATAGAAAAGGCAATCCCTGGCGTAATTAAAATTTGCGACAGTAAAAAATTATTTTTTGAATAATTTACTATAGAAAAGGCAATCCCTGGCGCAATTAAAATTTGCGACAGTAGAAAATTATTTTTTGCAAAATTTACTATAGGAAAGGCAATCCCTGGCGTAATTAAAATTTGCGACAGTAGAAAATTATTTTTTGAATAATTTACTATAGAAAAGGCAATCCCTGGCGTATTTAAAATTTGCGACAGTAAAAAATTATTTTTTGAATAATTTACTGTAGAAAAGGCAATCCCTGGCGTATTTAAAATTTGCGACAATAAAAAATTATTTTTTTGAATAATTTACTATAGAAAAGGCAATCCCTGGCGTAATTAAAATTTGCGACAGTAAAAAATTATTTTTTGAATAATTTACTATAGAAAAGGCAATCCCTGGCGCAATTAAAATTTGCGACAGTAGAAAATTATTTTTTGAAAAGTTTACTATAGAAAAGGCAATCCCTGGCGCAATTAAAATTTGCGACAGTAAAAAATTATTTTTTGCAAAATTTACTGTAGAAAAGGCAATCCCTGGCGCAATTAAAACTTGCGATAATAAAAAATTATTTTTTGAATAATTTACTATAGAAAAGGCAATCCCTGGCGCACTTAAAATTTGCGACAGTAAAAAATTATTTTTTGAATAATTTACTATAGAAAAGGCAATCCCTGGCGTAATTAAAATTTGCGACAGTATAAAATTATTTTATTCAAAATTTACTATAAAAACGGCAATCCCTGGCGTAATTAAAATTTTCGACAGTAAAAAATTAATATTTTGAAAAATTTAGAAAATTGTAGAAAAGGCAATCCCTGGCGCAATTAAAATTTGCGACAGTAGAAAATTATTTTTTGAATAATTTACTATAGAAAAGGCAATCCCTGGCGCAATTAAAATTTGCGACAGTAAAAAATTAATTTGTGAGAAATTTACTATAGAAAAGGCAATCCCTGGCGTAGTTAAAATTTGCGACAGTAGAAAATTATTTTTTGAATAATTTACTATAGAAAAGGCAATCCCTGGCGTAATTAAAATTTGCGACAGTAGAAAATTATTTTTTGAATAATTTACTATAGAAAAGGCAATCCCTGGCGCAATTAAAATTTGCGACAGTAAAAAATTATTTTTTGAAAAATTTACTATAGAAAAGGCAATCCCTGGCGTAATTAAAATTTGCGACAGTAGAAAATTATTTTTTGAATAATTTACTATAGAAAAGGCAATCCCTGGCGTATTTAAAATTTGCGACAGTAAAAAATTATTTTTCGAATAATTTACTATAGAAAAGGCAATCCCTGGCGTAATTAAAATTTGCGACAGTATAAAATTAATTTTTGAAAAATTTACTGTAGAAAAGGCAATCCCTGGCGCAATTAAAATTTGCGACAGTAGAAAATTATTTTTTGAAAAGTTTACTATAGAAAAGGCAATCCCTGGCGCAATTAAAATTTGCGACAGTAAAAAATTATTTTTTGCAAAATTTACTGTAGAAAAGGCAATCCCTGGCGCAATTAAAACTTGCGATAGTAAAAAATTATTTTTTGAATAATTTACTATAGAAAAGGCAATCCCTGGCGGATTTGAAATTTGCGACAGTAAAAAATTATTTTTTGAATAATTTACTATAGAAAATGCAATCCCTAGCGTATTTAAAATTTGCGACAGTAAAAAATTATTTTTTGAATAATTTACTATAGAAAAGGCAATCCCTGGCGTATTTAAAATTTGCGACAGTATAAAATTAATTTTTGAAAAATTTACTGTAGAAAAGGCAATCCCTGGCGCAATTAAAATTTGCGACAGTAGAAAATTATTTTTTGAAAAATTTACTGTAGAAAAGGCAATCCTGGCGCAATTAAAATTTGCGACAGTAGAAAATTATTTTTTGAATAATTTACTGTAGAAAAGGCAATCCCTGGCGTATTTAAAATTTGCGACAATAAAAAATTATTTTTTGAATAATTTACTATAGAAAAGGCAATCCCTGGCGTAATTAAAATTTGCGACAGTAAAAAATTATTTTTTGAATAATTTACTATAGAAAAGGCAATCCCTGGCGCAATTAAAATTTGCGACAGTAGAAAATTATTTTTTGAAAAGTTTACTATAGAAAAGGCAATCCCTGGCGCAATTAAAATTTGCGACAGTAAAAAATTATTTTTTGCAAAATTTACTGTAGAAAAGGCAATCCCTGGCGCAATTAAAACTTGCGATAATAAAAAATTATTTTTTGAATAATTTACTATAGAAAAGGCAATCCCTGGCGCACTTAAAATTTGCGACAGTAAAAAATTATTTTTTGAATAATTTACTATAGAAAAGGCAATCCCTGGCGTAATTAAAATTTGCGACAGTATAAAATTATTTTTTTCAAAATTTACTATAGAAACGGCAATCCCTGGCGTAATTAAAATTTTCGACAGTAAAAAATTAATATTTTGAAAAATTTACTGTAGAAAAGGCAATACCTGGCGCAATTAAAATTTGCGACAGTAGAAAATTATTTTTTGAATAATTTACTATAGAAAAGGCAATTCCTGGCGCAATTAAAATTTGCGACAGTAAAAAATTAATTTGTGAGAAATTTACTATAGAAAAGGCAATCCCTGGCGTAATTAAAATTTGCGACAGTAGAAAATTATTTTTTGAATAATTTACTATAGAAAAGGCAATCCCTGGCGTAATTAAAATTTGCGACAGTAGAAAATTATTTTTTGAATAATTTACTATAGAAAAGGCAATCCCTGGCGCAATTAAAATTTGCGACAGTAAAAAATTATTTTTTGAATAATTTACTATAGAAAAGGCAATCCCTGGCGTAATTAAAATTTGCGACAGTAGAAAATTTTTTTTTGAATAATTTACTATAGAAAAGGCAATCCCTGGCGTATTTAAAATTTGCGACAGTAAAAAATTATTTTTTGAATAATTTACTATAGAAAAGGCAATCCCTGGCGTAATTAAAATTTGCGACAGTATAAAATTAATTTTTGAAAAATTTACTGTAGATAAGGCAATCCCTGGCGCAATTAAAATTTGCGACAGTAGAAAATTATTTTTTGAAAAGTTTACTATAGAAAAGGCAATCCCTGGCGCAATTAAAATTTGCGACAGTAAAAAATTATTTTTTGCAAAATTTACTGTAGAAAAGGCAATCCCTGGCGTAATTAAAATTTGCGACAGTATAAAAATATTTTTTGAATAATTTACTATAGAAAAGGCAATCCCTGGCGTAATTAAAATTTGCGACAGTATAAAATTATTTTTTGAATAATTTACTATAGAAAAGGCAATCCCTGGCGCAATTAAAATTTGCGACAGTAGAAAATTATTTTTTGAAAAGTTTACTATAGAAAAGGCAATCCCGGGCGCAATTAAAATTTGCGACAGTAAAAAATTATTTTTTGCAAAATTTACTGTAGAAAAGGCAATCCCTGGCGCAATTAAAACTTGCGATAATAAAAAATTATTTTTTGAATAATTTACTATAGAAAAGGCAATCCCTGGCGCACTTAAAATTTGCGACAGTAAAAAATTATTTTTTGAATAATTTACTATAGAAAAGGCAATCCCTGGCGTAATTAAAATTTGCGACAGTAAAAAATTATTTTTTGAATAATTTACTATAGAAAAGGCAATCCCTGGCGCACTTAAAATTTGCGACAGTAAAAAATTATTTTTTGAATAATTTACTATAGAAAAGGCAATCCCTGGGATATTTAAAATTTGCGACAGTAAAAAATTAGTTTTTGAATAATTTACTATAGAAAAGGCAATCCCTGGCGTATTTAAAATTTGCGACAATAAAAAATTAATTTGTGAAAAATTTACCTGGCGAAATTGAAATTTGCCACAGTAAAAAATTATTTTTTGAATAATTTACTATAGAAAAGGCAATCCCTGGCGTAATTAAAATTTGCGACATTTGAAAATTATTTTTTGAATAATTGACTATAGAAAAGGCAATCCCTGGCGCACTTAAAATTTGCGACAGTAGAAAATTATTTCTTGAATAATTTACTATAGAAAAGGCAATCCCTGGCGCAATTAAAATTTGCGACAGTAAAAAATTATTTTTTGAATAATTTACTATAGAAAAGGCAATCCCTGGCGTAATTAAAATTTGCGACAGTATAAAATTATTTTTTGAATAATTTACTTTAGAAAAGGCAATCCCTGGCGTAATTAAAATTTGCGACAGTAGAAAATTATTTTTTGAATAATTTACTATAGAAAAGGCAATCCCTGGTGCACTTAAAATTTGCGACAGTAAAAAATTATTTTTTGAATAATTTACTATAGAAAAGGCAATCCCTGGGATATTTAAAATTTGCGACAGTAAAAAATTAGTTTTTGAATAATTTACTATAGAAAAGGCAATCCCTGGCGTATTTAAAATTTGCGACAATAAAAAATTAATTTGTGAAAAATTTACTTGGCGAAATTGAAATTTGCCACAGTAAAAAATTATTTTTTGAATAATTTACTATAGAAAAGGCAATCCCTGGCGTAATTAAAATTTGCGACAGTTGAAAATTATTTTTTGAATAATTTACTATAGAAAAGGCAATCCCTGGCGCACTTAAAATTTGCGACAGTATAAAATTATTTTTTGCAAAATTTACTATAGAAAAGGCAATCCCTGGCGTAATTAAAATTTTCGACAGTAAAAAATTAATATTTTGAAAAATTTACTATAGAAAAGGCAATCCCTGGCGCACTTAAAATTTGCGAAAGTATAAAATTATTTTTTGCAAAATTTACTATAGGAAAGGCAATCCCTGGCGTAATTAAAATTTGCTACAGTAGAAAATTATTTTTTGAATAATTTACTATAGAAAAGGCAATCCCTGGCGTATTTAAAATTTGCGACAGTAAAAAATTATTTTTTGAATAATTTACTATAGAAAAGGCAATCCCTGGCGTATTTAAAATTTGCGACAATAAAAAAATATTTTTTGAATAATTTACTATAGAAAAGGCAATCCCTGGCGTAATTAAAATTTGCGACAGTAAAAAATTATTTTTTGAATAATTTACTATAGAAAAGACAATCCCTGGCGAAATTAAAATTTGCGACAGTAGAAAATTATTTTTTGAAAAGTTTACTATAGAAAAGGCAATCCCTGGCGCAATTAAAATTTGCGACAGTAAAAAATTATTTTTTGCAAATTTACTGTAGAAAAGGCAATCCCTGGCGCAATTAACACACTTGCGATAATAAAAAATTATTTTTTGAATAATTTGCTATAGAAAAGGCAATCCCTGGCGCACTTAAAATTTGCGACAGTAAAAAATTATTTTTTGAATAATTTACTATAGAAAAGGCAATCCCTGGCGTAATTAAAATTTGCGATAGTATAAAATTATTTTTTTCAAAATTTACTATAGAAACGGCAATCCCTGGCGTAATTAAAAATTTCGACAGTAAAAAATTAATATTTTGAAAAATTTACTGTAGAAAAGGCAATCCCTGGCGCAATTAAAATTTGCGACAGTAGAAAATTTTTTTTTGAATAATTTACTATAGAAAAGGCAATCCCTGGCGCAATTAAAATTTGCGACAGTAAAAAATTAATTTGTGAGAAATTTACTATAGAAAAGGCAATCCCTGGCGTAATTAAAATTTGCGACAGTAGAAAATTATTTTTTGAATAATTTACTATAGAAAAGGCAATCCCTGGCGTAATTAAAATTTGCGACAGTAGAAAATTATTTTTGAATAATTTACTATAGAAAAGGCAATCCCTGGCGCAATTAAAATTTGCGACAGTAAAAAATTATTTTTTGAATAATTTACTATAGAAAAGGCAATCCCTGGCGTATTTAAAATTTGCGACAGTAAAAAATTATTTTTGAATAATTTACTATAGAAAAGGCAATCCCTGGCGTATTTAAAATTTGCGAAAGTAAAAAATTATTTTTTTAATAATTTACTATAGAAAAGGCAATCCCTGGCGTAATTAAAATTTGCGACAGTAAAAAATTATTTTTTGAATAATTTACTATAGAAAAGGCAATCCCTGGCGTAATTAAAATTTGCGACAGTAGAAAATTATTTTTTGAATAATTTACTATAGAAAAGGGAATCCCTGGCGTATTTAAAATTTGCGACAGTAAAAAATTATTTTTTGTATAATTTACTATAGAAAAGGCAATCCCTGGCGTAATTAAAATTTGCGACAGTATAAAATTAATTTTTGAAAAATTTACTGTAGAAAAGGCAATCCCTGGCGCAATTAAAATTTGCGACAGTAGAAAATTATTTTTTGAAAAGTTTACTATAGAAAAGGCAATCCCTGGCGCAATTAAAATTTGCGACAGTAAAAAATTATTTTTTGCAAAATTTACTGTAGAAAAGGCAATCCCTGGCGCAATTAAAACTTGCGATAGTAAAAAATTATTTTTTGAATAATTTACTATAGAAAAGGCAATACCTGGCGGATTTGAAATTTGCGACAGTAAAAAATTATTTTTTGGAATAATTTACTATAGAAAAGGCAATCCCTGGCGTATTTAAAATTTGCGACAGTAAAAAATTATTTTTTGAATAATTTACTATAGAAAAGGCAATCCCTGGCGTATTTAAAATTTGCGACAGTATAAAATTAATTTTTGAAAAATTTACTGTAGAAAAGGCAATCCCTGGCGCAATTAAAATTTGCGACAGTAGAAAATTATTTTTTGAAAAATTTACTGTAGAAAAGGCAATCCCTGGCGCAATTAAAATTTGCGACAGTAGAAAATTATTTTTTGAATAATTTACTGTAGAAAAGGCAATCCCTGGCGCAATTAAAATTTGCGACAGTAAAAAATTATTTTTTGAATAATTTACTATAGAAAAGGCAATCCCTGGCGTATTAAAATTTGCGACAGTAAGAAATTAATTTGTGAGAAATTTACTATAGAAAAGGCAATCCCTGGGATATTTAAAATTTGCGACAGTAAAAAATTATTTTTTGAATAATTTACTATAGAAAAGGCAATCCCTGCGATATTTAAAATTTGCGACAGTAGAAAATTATTTTTTGAATAATTTGCTATAGAAAAGGCAATCCCTGGCGTATTTAAAATTTGCGACAGTAAAAAATTAATATTTTGAAAGATTTACTGTAGAAAAGGCAATCCCTGGCGCACTTAAAATTTGCGACAGTATAAAATTATTTTTTGCAAAATTTACTATAGAAAAGGCAATCCCTGGCGTAATTAAAATTTTCGACAGTAAAAAATTAATATTTTGAAAAATTTACTGTAGAAAAGGCAATCCCTGGCGCAATTAAAATTTGCGACAGTAGAAAATTATTTTTTGAATAATTTACTGTAGAAAAGGCAATCCCTGGCGCAATTAAAATTTGCGACAGTATAAAATTATTTTTTGAATAATTTACTATAGAAAAGGCAATCCCTGGGGCACTTAAAATTTGCGACAGTAAAAAATTATTTTTTGAATAATTTACTATACAAAAGGCAATCCCTGGCGTAATTAAAATTTGCGACAGTAGAAAATTATTTTTTGAATAATTTACTATAGAAAAGGCAATCCCTGGCGCACTTAAAATTTGCGACAGTAAAAAATTAATTTGTGAGAAATTTACTATAGAAAAGGCAATCCCATAGAAATGGCAATCCCTGGGATATTTAAAATTTGCGACAGTAGAAAATTATTTTTTGAATAATTTACTATAGAAAAGGCAATCCCTGGCGTACTTAAAATTTGCGACAGTAAAAAATTAATATTTTGAAAAATTTACTGTAGAAAAGGCAATCCCTGGCGCAATTAAAATTTGCGACAGTAAAAAATTATTTTTTGAATAATTTACTATAGAAAAGGCAATCCCTGGCGCACTTAAAATTTGCGACAGTATAAAATTATTTTTTGAATAATTTACTATAGAAAAGGCAATCCTTGGCGTAATTAAAATTTGCGACAGTATAAAATTATTTTTTGAATAATTTACTATAGAAAAGGCAATCCCTGGCGCAATTAAAATTTGTGACAGTAAAAATTATTTTTTGCAAAATTTACTGTAGAAAAGGTAATCCCTGACGCAGTTAAAACTTGCGATAGTAAAAAATTATTTTTTGAATAATTTACTATAGAAAAGGCAATCCCTGGCGTACTTAAAATTTGCGACAGTAAAAAATTAATATTTTGAAAAATTTACTGCAGAAAAGGCAATCCCTGGCGCAATTAAAATTTGCGACAGTAAAAAATTATTTTTTGAATAATTTACTATAGAAAAGGCAATCCCTGGCGCACTTAAAACTTGCGACAGTATAAAATTATTTTTTGCAAAATTTACTATAGAAAAGGCAATCCCTGGCGTAATTAAAATTTGCGACAGTAGAAAATTATTTTTTGAATAATTTACTATAGAAAAGGCAATCCCTGGCGCACTTAAAATTTGCGACAGTAAAAAATTAATTTGTGAGAAATTTACTATAGAAAAGGCAATCCCTGGGATATTTAAAATTTGCGACAGTAGAAAATTATTTTTTGAAAAATTTACTATAGAAAAGGCAATCCCTGGCGTAATTAAAATTTGCGGCAGTAAAAAATTAGTTTTGAAAAATTTACTGTAGAAAAGGCAATCCCTGGCGCAATTAAAATTTGCGACAGTAAAAACTTAATTTTTGAAAAATTTACTATAGAAAAGGCAATCCCTGGCGTATTTAAAATTTGCGACAGTAAAAAATTATTTTTTGAAAAATTTACTATAGAAAAGGCAATCCCTGGCGTATTTAAAATTTGCGACAGTATAAAATTAATTTTTGAAAAATTTACTGTAGGAAAGGCAATCCCTGGCGCAATTAAAATTTGCGTCAGTAAAAACTTATTTTTTGCAAAATTTACTATAGAAAAGGTAATCCCTGGCGCAATTACAATTTGCGACAGTAAAAAATTATTTTTTTGCAAAATTTACTATAGAAAAGGCAATCCCTGGCGTATTTAAAATTTGCGACAGTATAAAATTAATTTTTGAATAATTTACTATAGAAAAGGCAATCCCTGGCGTAATTAAAATTTGCGACAGTAGAAAATTATTTTTTGAATAATTTACTATAGAAAAGGCAATCCATGGCGTAATTAAAATTTGCGACAGTAGAAAATTATTTTTTGAATAATTTACTATAGAAAAGGCAATCCCTGGCGCAATTAAAATTTGCGACAGTAAAAAATTATTTTTTGCAAAATTTACTGTAGAAAAGGCAATCCCTGCGCAATTAAAACTTGCGATAGTATAAAATTATTTTTTGAATAATTTACTATAGAAAAGGCAATCCCTGGCGTATTTAAAATTTGCGACAGTAAAAAATTAATATTTTGAAAAATTTACTGTAGAAAAGGCAATCCCTGGCGCAATTAAAATTTGCGACAGTAAAAAATTATTTTTGAAGAATTTACTATAGAAAAGGCAATCCCTGGCGCACTTAAAATTTGCGACAGTATAAAATTATTTTTTGAATAATTTACTATAGGAAAGGCAATCTTTGGCGTAATTAAAATTTGCGACAGTATAAAATTATTTTTTGAATAATTTACTATAGAAAAGGCAATCCCTGGCGTAATTAAAATTTGCGACAGTAGAAAATTATTTTTTGAATAATTTACTATAGAAAAGGCAATCCCTGGCGCACTTAAAACTTGCGACAGTATAAAATTATTTTTTGCAAAATTTACTATAGAAAAGGCAATCCCTGGCGTAATTAAAATTTGCGACAGTAGAAAATTATTTTTTGAATAATTTACTATAGAAAAGGCAATCCCTGGCGCACTTAAAATTTGCGACAGTAAAAAATTAATTTGTGAGAAATTTACTATAGAAAAGGCAATCCCTGGGATATTTAAAATTTGCGACAGTAAAAAATTAGTTTTTGAATAATTTACTATAGAAAAGGCAATCCCTGGCGTATTTAAAATTTGCGACAATAAAAAATTAATTTGTGAAAAATTTACTTGGCGAAATTGAAATTTGCCACAGTAAAAAATTATTTTTTGAATAATTTACTATAGAAAAGGCAATCCCTGGCGTAATTAAAATTTGCGACAGTTGAAAATTATTTTTTGAATAATTTACTATAGAAAAGGCAATCCCTGGCGCACTTAAAATTTGCGACAGTATAAAATTATTTTTTGCAAAATTTACTATAGAAAAGGCAATCCCTGGCGTAATTAAAATTTTCGACAGTAAAAAATTAATATTTTGAAAAATTTACTATAGAAAAGGCAATCCCTGGCGCACTTAAAATTTGCGAAAGTATAAAATTATTTTTTGCAAAATTTACTATAGGAAAGGCAATCCCTGGCGTAATTAAAATTTGCTACAGTAGAAAATTATTTTTTGAATAATTTACTATAGAAAAGGCAATCCCTGGCGTATTTAAAATTTGCGACAGTAAAAAATTATTTTTTGAATAATTTACTATAGAAAAGGCAATCCCTGGCGTATTTAAAATTTGCGACAATAAAAAAATATTTTTTGAATAATTTACTATAGAAAAGGCAATCCCTGGCGTAATTAAAATTTGCGACAGTAAAAAATTATTTTTTGAATAATTTACTATAGAAAAGACAATCCCTGGCGAAATTAAAATTTGCGACAGTAGAAAATTATTTTTTGAAAAGTTTACTATAGAAAAGGCAATCCCTGGCGCAATTAAAATTTGCGACAGTAAAAAATTATTTTTTGCAAAATTTACTGTAGAAAAGGCAATCCCTGGCGCAATTAACACTTGCGATAATAAAAAATTATTTTTTGAATAATTTGCTATAGAAAAGGCAATCCCTGGCGCACTTAAAATTTGCGACAGTAAAAAATTATTTTTTGAATAATTTACTATAGAAAAGGCAATCCCTGGCGTAATTAAAATTTGCGATAGTATAAAATTATTTTTTTCAAAATTTACTATAGAAACGGCAATCCCTGGCGTAATTAAAAATTTCGACAGTAAAAAATTAATATTTTGAAAAATTTACTGTAGAAAAGGCAATCCCTGGCGCAATTAAAATTTGCGACAGTAGAAAATTTTTTTTTGAATAATTTACTATAGAAAAGGCAATCCCTGGCGCAATTAAAATTTGCGACAGTAAAAAATTAATTTGTGAGAAATTTACTATAGAAAAGGCAATCCCTGGCGTAATTAAAATTTGCGACAGTAGAAAATTATTTTTTGAATAATTTACTATAGAAAAGGCAATCCCTGGCGTAATTAAAATTTGCGACAGTAGAAAATTATTTTTTGAATAATTTACTATAGAAAAGGCAATCCCTGGCGCAATTAAAATTTGCGACAGTAAAAAATTATTTTTTGAATAATTTACTATAGAAAAGGCAATCCCTGGCGTATTTAAAATTTGCGACAGTAAAAAATTATTTTTTGAATAATTTACTATAGAAAAGGCAATCCCTGGCGTATTTAAAATTTGCGAAAGTAAAAAATTATTTTTTTAATAATTTACTATAGAAAAGGCAATCCCTGGCGTAATTAAAATTTGCGACAGTAAAAAATTATTTTTGAATAATTTACTATAGAAAAGGCAATCCCTGGCGTAATTAAAATTTGCGACAGTAGAAAATTATTTTTTGAATAATTTACTATAGAAAAGGGAATCCCTGGCGTATTTAAAATTTGCGACAGTAAAAAATTATTTTTTGTATAATTTACTATAGAAAGGCAATCCCTGGCGTAATTAAAATTTGCGACAGTATAAAATTAATTTTTGAAAAATTTACTGTAGAAAAGGCAATCCCTGGCGCAATTAAAATTTGCGACAGTAGAAAATTATTTTTTGAAAAGTTTACTATAGAAAAGGCAATCCCTGGCGCAATTAAAATTTGCGACAGTAAAAAATTATTTTTTGCAAAATTTACTGTAGAAAAGGCAATCCCTGGCGCAATTAAAACTTGCGATAGTAAAAAATTATTTTTTGAATAATTTACTATAGAAAAGGCAATACCTGGCGGATTTGAAATTTGCGACAGTAAAAAATTATTTTTTGAATAATTTACTATAGAAAAGGCAATCCCTGGCGTATTTAAAATTTGCGACAGTAAAAAATTATTTTTTGAATAATTTACTATAGAAAAGGCAATCCCTGGCGTATTTAAAATTTGCGACAGTATAAAATTAATTTTTGAAAAATTTACTGTAGAAAAGGCAATCCCTGGCGCAATTAAAATTTGCGACAGTAGAAAATTATTTTTTGAAAAATTTACTGTAGAAAAGGCAATCCCTGGCGCAATTAAAATTTGCGACAGTAGAAAATTATTTTTTGAATAATTTACTGTAGAAAAGGCAATCCCTGGCGCAATTAAAATTTGCGACAGTAAAAAATTATTTTTTGAATAATTTACTATAGAAAAGGCAATCCCTGGCGTATTTAAAATTTGCGACAGTAAGAAATTAATTTGTGAGAAATTTACTATAGAAAAGGCAATCCCTGGGATATTTAAAATTTGCGACAGTAAAAAATTATTTTTTGAATAATTTACTATAGAAAAGGCAATCCCTGCGATATTTAAAATTTGCGACAGTAGAAAATTATTTTTTGAATAATTTGCTATAGAAAAGGCAATCCCTGGCGTATTTAAAATTTGCGACAGTAAAAAATTAATATTTTGAAAGATTTACTGTAGAAAAGGCAATCCCTGGCGCACTTAAAATTTGCGACAGTATAAAATTATTTTTTGCAAAATTTACTATAGAAAAGGCAATCCCTGGCGTAATTAAAATTTTCGACAGTAAAAAATTAATATTTTGAAAAATTTACTGTAGAAAAGGCAATCCCTGGCGCAATTAAAATTTGCGACAGTAGAAAATTATTTTTTGAATAATTTACTGTAGAAAAGGCAATCCCTGGCGCAATTAAAATTTGCGACAGTATAAAATTATTTTTTGAATAATTTACTATAGAAAAGGCAATCCCTGGGGCACTTAAAATTTGCGACAGTAAAAAATTATTTTTTGAATAATTTACTATACAAAAGGCAATCCCTGGCGTAATTAAAATTTGCGACAGTAGAAAATTATTTTTTGAATAATTTACTATAGAAAAGGCAATCCCTGGCGCACTTAAAATTTGCGACAGTAAAAAATTAATTTGTGAGAAATTTACTATAGAAAAGGCAATCCCATAGAAATGGCAATCCCTGGGATATTTAAAATTTGCGACAGTAGAAAATTATTTTTTGAATAATTTACTATAGAAAAGGCAATCCCTGGCGTACTTAAAATTTGCGACAGTAAAAAATTAATATTTTGAAAAATTTACTGTAGAAAAGGCAATCCCTGGCGCAATTAAAATTTGCGACAGTAAAAAATTATTTTTGAATAATTTACTATAGAAAAGGCAATCCCTGGCGCACTTAAAATTTGCGACAGTATAAAATTATTTTTTGAATAATTTACTATAGAAAAGGCAATCCTTGGCGTAATTAAAATTTGCGACAGTATAAAATTATTTTTTGAATAATTTACTATAGAAAAGGCAATCCCTGGCGCAATTAAAATTTGTGACAGTAAAAAATTATTTTTTGCAAAATTTACTGTAGAAAAGGTAATCCCTGACGCAGTTAAAACTTGCGATAGTAAAAAATTATTTTTTGAATAATTTACTATAGAAAAGGCAATCCCTGGCGTACTTAAAATTTGCGACAGTAAAAAATTAATATTTTGAAAAATTTACTGCAGAAAAGGCAATCCCTGGCGCAATTAAAATTTGCGACAGTAAAAAATTATTTTTTGAATAATTTACTATAGAAAAGGCAATCCCTGGCGCACTTAAAACTTGCGACAGTATAAAATTATTTTTTGCAAAATTTACTATAGAAAAGGCAATCCCTGGCGTAATTAAAATTTGCGACAGTAGAAAATTATTTTTTGAATAATTTACTATAGAAAAGGCAATCCCTGGCGCACTTAAAATTTGCGACAGTAAAAAATTAATTTGTGAGAAATTTACTATAGAAAAGGCAATCCCTGGGATATTTAAAATTTGCGACAGTAGAAAATTATTTTTTGAAAAATTTACTATAGAAAAGGCAATCCCTGGCGTAATTAAAATTTGCGGCAGTAAAAAATTAGTTTTTGAAAAATTTACTGTAGAAAAGGCAATCCCTGGCGCAATTAAAATTTGCGACAGTAAAAACTTAATTTTTGAAAAATTTACTATAGAAAAGGCAATCCCTGGCGTATTTAAAATTTGCGACAGTAAAAAATTATTTTTTGAAAAATTTACTATAGAAAAGGCAATCCCTGGCGTATTTAAAATTTGCGACAGTATAAAATTAATTTTTGAAAAATTTACTGTAGGAAAGGCAATCCCTGGCGCAATTAAAATTTGCGTCAGTAAAAACTTATTTTTTGCAAAATTTACTATAGAAAAGGTAATCCCTGGCGCAATTACAATTTGCGACAGTAAAAAATTATTTTTTTGCAAAATTTACTATAGAAAAGGCAATCCCTGGCGTATTTAAAATTTGCGACAGTATAAAATTAATTTTTGAATAATTTACTATAGAAAAGGCAATCCCTGGCGTAATTAAAATTTGCGACAGTAGAAAATTATTTTTTGAATAATTTACTATAGAAAAGGCAATCCATGGCGTAATTAAAATTTGCGACAGTAGAAAATTATTTTTTGAATAATTTACTATAGAAAAGGCAATCCCTGGCGCAATTAAAATTTGCGACAGTAAAAAATTATTTTTTGCAAAATTTACTGTAGAAAAGGCAATCCCTGGCGCAATTAAAACTTGCGATAGTATAAAATTATTTTTTGAATAATTTACTATAGAAAAGGCAATCCCTGGCGTATTTAAAATTTGCGACAGTAAAAAATTAATATTTTGAAAAATTTACTGTAGAAAAGGCAATCCCTGGCGCAATTAAAATTTGCGACAGTAAAAAATTATTTTTTGAAGAATTTACTATAGAAAAGGCAATCCCTGGCGCACTTAAAATTTGCGACAGTATAAAATTATTTTTTGAATAATTTACTATAGGAAAGGCAATCTTTGGCGTAATTAAAATTTGCGACAGTATAAAATTATTTTTTGAATAATTTACTATAGAAAAGGCAATCCCTGGCGTAATTAAAATTTGCGACAGTAGAAAATTATTTTTTGAATAATTTACTATAGAAAAGGCAATCCCTGGCGCACTTAAAACTTGCGACAGTATAAAATTATTTTTTGCAAAATTTACTATAGAAAAGGCAATCCCTGGCGTAATTAAAATTTGCGACAGTAGAAAATTATTTTTTGAATAATTTACTATAGAAAAGGCAATCCCTGGCGCACTTAAAATTTGCGACAGTAAAAAATTAATTTGTGAGAAATTTACTATAGAAAAGGCAATCCCTGGGATATTTAAAATTTGCGACAGTAGAAAATTATTTTTTGAAAAATTTACTATAGAAAAGGCAATCCCTGGCGTAATTAAAATTTGCGGGAGTAAAAAATTAGTTTTTGAAAATTTACTGTAGAAAAGGCAATCCCTGACGCAATTAAAATTTGCGACAGTAAAGAATTAATTTTTGAAAAATTTACTATAGAAAAGGCAATCCCTGGCGTATTTAAAATTTGCGACAGTAAAAAATTCTTTTTTGAAAAATTTACTATAGAAAAGGCAATCCCTGGCGTATTTAAAATTTGCGACAGTATAAAATTAATTTTTGAACATTTACTGTAGGAAAGGCAATCCCTGGCGCAATTAAAATTTGCGTCAGTAAAAACTTATTTTTGCAAAATTTACTATAGAAAAGGTAATCCCTGGCGCAATTACAATTTGCGACAGTAAAAAATTATTTTTTGCAAAATTTACTATAGAAAAGGCAATCCCTGGCGTATTTAAAATTTGCGACAGTATAAAATTAATTTTTGAATAATTTACTATAGAAAAGGCAATCCCTGGCGTAATTAAAATTTGCGACAGTAGAAAATTATTTTTTGAATAATTTACTATAGAAAAGGCAATCCATGGCGTAATTAAAATTTGCGACAGTAGAAAATTATTTTTTGAATAATTTACTATAGAAAAGGCAATCCCTGGCGCAATTAAAATTTGCGACAGTAAAAAATTATTTTTTGCAAAATTTACTGTAGAAAAGGCAATCCCTGGCGCAATGAAAACTTGCGATAGTAAAAAATTATTTTTTGAATAATTTACTATAGAAAAGCAATCCCTGGCGTATTTAAAAATTTGCGACAGTAAAAAATTAATATTTTGAAAAATTTACTGTAGAAAAGGCAATCCCTGGCGCAATTAAAATTTGCGACAGTAAAAAATTATTTTTTGAATAATTTACTATAGAAAAGGCAATCCCTGGCGCACTTAAAATTTGCGACAGTATAAAATTATTGTTTGAATAATTTACTATAGAAAAGGCAATCCTTGGCGTAATTAAAATTTGCGACAGTATAAAATTATTTTTTGAATAATTTACTATAGAAAAGGCAATCCTGGCGTAATTAAAATTTGCGACAGTAGAAAATTATTTTTTGAATAATTTTACTATAGAAAAGCAATCCCTGGCGAAATTAAAATTTGCGACAGTAGAAAATTATTTTTTGAATAATTTACTATAGAAAAGGCAATCCCTGGCGTAATTAAAATTTGCTACAGTAAAAAATTATTTTTTGAATAATTTACTATAGAAAAGGCAATCCCTGGCGTAATTAAAATTTGCGACAGTAGAAAATTATTTTTTGAATAATTTACTATAGAAAAGGCAATCCCTGGCGTAATTAAAATTTGCGACAGTATAAAATTAATTTTTGAAAAATTTACTGTAGAAAAGGCAATCCCTGGCGCAATTAAAATTTGCGACAGTAGAAAATTATTTTTTGAAAAATTTACTGTAGAAAAGGCAATCCCTGGCGCAATTAAAATTTGCGACAGTAGAAAATTATTTTTTGAATAATTTACTGTAGAAAAGGCAATCCCTGGCGCAATTAAAATTTGCGACAGTAAAAAATTATTTATTGAATAATTTACTATAGAAAGGGCAATCCCTGGCGCACTTAAAATTTGCGACAGTAAAAAATTAACTTGTGAGAAATTTACTATAGAAAAGGCAATCCCTGGGATATTTAAAATTTGCGACAGTAAAAATTATTTTTTGAATAATTTACTATAGAAAAGGCAATCCCTGGCGCAATTAAAATTTGCGACAGTAGAAAATTATGTTTTTGAATAATTTACTATAGAAAAGGCAATTCCTGGCGCAATTAAAATTTGCGACAGTAAAAAATTATTTTTTGCAAAATTTACTGTAGAAAAGGTAATCCCTGGCGCAGTTAAAACTTGCGATAGTAAAAAATTATTTTTTGAATAATTTACTATAGAAAAGGCAATCCTTGGCGTATTTAAAATTTGCGACAGTAAAAAATTAATATTTTGAAAAATTTACTGTAGAAAAGGCAATCCCTGGCGCAATTAAAATTTGCGACAGTAAAAAATTATTTTTTTGAATAATTTACTATAGAAAAGGCAATCCCTGGCGCACTTAAAATTTGCGACAGTATAAAATTATTTTTGAATAATTTACTATAGAAAAGGCAATCCTTGGCGTAATTAAAATTTGCGACAGTATAAAATTATTTTTTGGATAATTTACTATAGAAAAGGCAATCCCTGGCGTAATTAAAATTTGCGACAGTAGAAAATTATTTTTTGAATAATTTACTATAGAAAAGGCAATCCCTGGCGTATTTAAAATTTGCGACAGTAAAAAATTAATATTTTGAAAAATTTACTGTAGAAAAGGCAATCCCTGGCGCAATTAAAATTTGCGACAGTAAAAAATTATTTTTTGAATAATTTACTATAGAAAAGGCAATTCCTGGCGCACTTAAAACTTGCGACAGTATAAAATTATTTTTTGCAAAATTTACTATAGAAAAGGCAATCCCTGGCCTAATTAAAATTTGCGACAGTAGAAAATTATTTTTTGAATAATTTACTATAGAAAAGGCAATCCCTGGCGCACTTAAAATTTGCGACAGTAAAAAATTAATTTGTGAGAAATTTACTATAGAAAAGGCAATCCCTGGGATATTTAAAAATTTGCGACAGTAGAAAATTATTTTTTGAAAAATTTACTATAGAAAAGGCAATCCCTGGCGTAATTAAAATTTGCGGCAGTAAAAAATTAGTTTTTGAAAAATTTACTGTAGAAAAGGCAATCCCTGGCGCAATTAAAATTTTGCGACAGTAAAAAATTATTTTTGAAAAATTTACTATAGAAAAGGCAATCCCTGGCGTATTTAAAATTTGCGACAGTAAAAAATTATTTTTTGAAAAATTTACTATAGAAAAGGCAATCCCTGCGTATTTAAAATTTGCGACAGTATATAATTAATTTTGAAAAATTTACTGTAGGAAAGGCAATCCCTGGCGCAATTAAAATTTGCGACAGTAAAAAATTATTTTTTTGCAAAATTTACTATAGAAAAGGTAATCCCTGGCGCAATTACAATTTGCGACAGTAAAAAATTATTTTTTGCAAAATTTACTATAGAAAAGGGCAATCCCTGGCGTATTTAAAATTTGCGACAGTATAAAATTAATTTTTGAATAATTTACTATAGAAAAGGCAATCCCTGGCGTAATTAAAATTTGCGACAGTAGAAAATTATTTTTTGAATAATTTACTATAGAAAAGGCAATCCATGGCGTAATTAAAATTTGCGACAGTAGAAAATTATTTTTTGAATAATTTACTATAGAAAAGGCAATCCCTGGCGCAATTAAAATTTGCGACAGTAAAAAATTATTTTTTGCAAAATTTACTGTAGAAAAGGCAATCCCTGGCGCAATTAAAACTTGCGATAGTAAAAAATTATTTTTTGAATAATTTACTATAGAAAAGGCAATCCCCTGGCGTATTTAAAATTTGCGACAGTAAAAAATTAATATTTTGAAAAATTTACTGTAGAAAAGGCAATCCCTGGCGCAATTAAAATTTGCGACAGTAAAAAATTATTTTTTGAATAATTTACTATAGAAAAGGCAATCCGTGGCGCACTTAAAATTTGCCGACAGTATAAAATTATTTTTTGAATAATTTACTATAGAAAAGGCAATCCCTGGCGTAATTAAAATTTGCGACAGTAGAAAATTATTTTTTGAATAATTTACTATAGAAAAGGCAATCCCTGGCGTAATTAAAATTTGCGACAGTAGAAAATTATTTTTTGAATAATTTACTATAGAAAAGGCAATCCCTGGCGCAATTAAAATTTGCGACAGTATAAAATTATTTTTTGAATAATTTACTATAGAAAAGGCAATCCCCGGCGTAATTAAAATTTGCGACAGTATAAAATTATTTTTTGAATAATTTACTATAGAAAAGGCAATCCCTGGCGCAATTAAAATTTGCGACAGTAAAAAATTATTTTTTGAATAATTTACTATAGAAAAGGCAATCCCTGGCGCAATTAAAACTTGCGATAGTAAAAAATTATTTTTTGAATAATTTACTATAGAAAAGGCAAACCCTGGCGTATTTAAAATTTGCGACAGTAAAAAATTAATATTTTGAAAAATTTACTGTAGAAAAGCAATCCCTGGCGCAATTAAAATTTGCGACAGTAAAAAATATTTTTTGAATAATTTACTATAGAAAAGGCAATCCCTGGCGCACTTAAAATTTGCGACAGTATAAAATTATTTTTTGAATAATTTACTATAGAAAAGGCAATCCTTGGCGTAATTAAAATTTGCGACAGTATAAAATTATTTTTTGAATAATTTACTATAGAAAAGGCAATCCCTGGCGTAATTAAAATTTGCGACAGTAGAAAATTATTTTTTTGAATAATTTACTATAGAAAAGGCAAAACCCTGGCGTATTTATAATTTGCGACAGTAAAAAATTATTTTTTGAAAAATTTACTATAGAAAAGGCAATCCCTGGCGTAATTAAAATTTGCGACAGTGGAAAATTATTTTTTGAATAATTTACTATAGAAAAGGCAATACCTGGCGCAATTAAAATTTGCGACAGTAGAAAATTATGTTTTGAATTATTTACTATAGAAAAGGCATATCCCTGGCGCAATTAAAATTTGCGACAGTAAAAATTATTTTTTGAAAAATTTACTGTAGAAAAGGTAATCCTGGCGCAGTTAAAACTTGCGATAGTAAAAAATTATTTTTTGAATAATTTACTATAGAAAGGCAATCCCTGGCGTACTTAAAATTTGCGACAGTAAAAAATTAATATTTTGAAAAATTTACTGTAGAAAAGGCAATCCCTGGCGCAATTAAAATTTGCGACAGTAAAAAATTATTTTTTGAATAATTTACTATAGAAAAAGGCAATCCCTGGCGCACTTAAAATTTGCGACAGTATAAAATTATTTTTTGAATAATTTACTATAGAATAGGCAATCCTTGGCGTAATTAAAATTTGCGACAGTATAAAATTATTTTTTTGAATAATTTACTATAGAAAAGGCAATCCCTGGCGTAATTAAAATTTGCGACAGTAGAAAATTATTTTTGAATAATTTACTATAGAAAAGGCAATCCCTGGCGTATTTAAAATTTGCGACAGTAAAAAATTAATATTTTGAAAAATTTACTGTAGAAAAGGCAATCCCTGGCGCAATTAAAATTTGCGACAGTAAAAAATTATTTTTTGAATAATTTACTATAGAAAAGGCAATCCCTGGCGCACTTAAAACTTGCGACAGTATAAAATTATTTTTTGCAAAATTTACTATAGAAAAGGCAATCCCTGGCGTAATTAAAATTTGCGACAGTAGAAAATTATTTTTTGAATAATTTACTATAGAAAAGGCAATCCCTGGCGCACTTAAAATTTGCGACAGTAAAAAATTAATTTGTGAGAAATTTACTATAGAAAAGGCAATCCCTGGGATATTTAAAATTTGCGACAGTAGAAAATTATTTTTTGAAAAATTTACTATAGAAAAGGCAATCCCTGGCGTAATTAAAATTTGCAGCAGTAAAAAATTTAGTTTTTTGAAAAATTTACTGTAGAAAAGGCAATCCTGGCGCAATTACAATTTGCGACAGTAAAAAATTATTTTTTTGCAAAATTTACTATAGAAAAGGCAATCCCTGGCGTATTTAAAATTTGCGACAGTATAAAATTAATTTTTGAATAATTTACTATAGAAAAGGCAATCCCTGGCGTAATTAAAATTTGCGACAGTAGAAAATTATTTTTTGAATAATTTACTATAGAAAAGGCAATCCATGGCGTAATTAAAATTTGCGACAGTAGAAAATTATTTTTTGAATAATTTACTATAGAAAAGGCAATCCCTGGCGCAATTAAAATTTGCGACAGTAAAAAAATTATTTTTTGCAAAATTTACTGTAGAAAAGGCAATCCCTGCGCAATTAAAACTTGCGATAGTAAAAAATTATTTTTTGAATAATTTACTATAGAAAAGGCAATCCCTGGCGTATTTAAAATTTGCGACAGTAAAAAAATTAATATTTTGAAAAATTTACTGTAGAAAAGGCAATCCCTGGCCCAATTAAAATTTGCGACAGTAAAAAATTATTTTTTGAATAATTTACTATAGAAAAGCAATCCCTGGCGCACTTAAAATTTGCGACAGTATAAAATTATTTTTTGAATAATTTACTATAGAAAAGGCAATCCTTGGCGTAATTAAAATTTGCGACAGTATAAAATTATTTTTTGAATAATTTACTATAGAAAAGGCAATCCCTGGCGTAATTAAAATTTGCGACAGTAGAAAATTATTTTTTGAATAATTTACTATAGAAAAGGCAATCCCTGGCGTAATTAAAATTTGCGACAGTAGAAAATTATTTTTTGAATAATTTACTATAGAAAAGGCAATCCCTGGCGTAATTAAAATTTGCTACAGTAAAAAATTATTTTTTGAATAATTTACTATAGAAAAAGGCAATCCCTGGCGTAATTAAAATTTGCGACAGTAGAAATTATTTTTTGAATAATTTACTATAGAAAAGGCAATCCCTGGCGTAATTAAAATTTGCGACAATATAAAATTAATTTTTGAAAATTTACTGTAGAAAAGGCAATCCCTGGCGCAATTAAAATTTGCGACAGTAGAAAATTATTTTTGAAAAATTTACTGTAGAAAAGGCAATCCCTGGCGCAATTAAAATTTGCGACAGTAGAAAATTATTTTTTGAATAATTTACTGTAGAAAAGTAATCCCTGGCGCAATTAAAATTTGCGACAGTAAAAAATTATTTTTTGAATAATTTACTATAGAAAGGGCAATCCCTGGCGCACTTAAAATTTGCGACAGTAAAAAATTAATTTGTGAGAAATTTACTATAGAAAAGGCAATCCCTGGGATATTTAAAATTTGCGACAGTAAAAAATTATTTTTTGAATAATTTACTATAGAAAAGGCAATCCCTGGCGCAATTAAGATTTGCGACAGTAGAAAATTATGTTTTGAATATTTACTATAGAAAAGGCAATCCCCTGGCGCAATTAAAATTTGCGACAGTAAAAAATTATTTTTTGCAAAATTTACTGTAGAAAAGGTAATCCCTGGCGCAGTTAAAACTTGCGATAGTAAAAAATTATTTTTTGAATAATTTACTGTAGAAAAGGCAATCCTTGGCGTATTTAAAATTTGCGACAGTAAAAAATTAATATTTTGAAAAATTTACTGTAGAAAAGCAATCCCTGGCGCAATAAAATTTGCGACAGTAAAAAATTATTTTTTGAATAATTTACTATAGAAAAGGCAATCCCTGGCGCACTTAAAATTTGCGACAGTATAAAATTATTTTTTGAATAATTTACTATAGAAAAGGAGCAATCCTTGGCGTAATTAAAATTTGCGACAGTATAAAATTATTTTTTGAATAATTTACTATAGAAAAGGCAATCCCTGGCGTAATTAAAATTTGCGACAGTAGAAAATTATTTTTTGAATAATTTACTATAGAAAAGGCAATCCCTGGCGTATTTAAATTTGCGACAGTAAAAAATTAATATTTTGAAAAATTTACTGTAGAAAAGGCAATCCCTGGCGCAATTAAAATTTGCGACAGTAAAAAATTATTTTTTGAATAATTTACTATAGAAAAGGCAATTCCTGGCGCACTTAAAATTGCGACAGTATAAAATTATTTTTTGCAAAATTTACTATAGAAAAGGCAATCCCTGGCGTAATTAAAAATTTGCGACAGTAGAAAATTATTTTTTGAATAATTTACTATAGAAAAGGCAATCCCTGGCGCACTTAAAATTTGCGACAGTAAAAAATTAATTTGTGAGAAATTTACTATAGAAAAGGCAATCCCTGGGATATTTAAAATTTGCGACAGTAGAAAATTATTTTTTGAAAAATTTACTATAGAAAAGGCAATCCCTGGCGTAATTAAAATTTGCGGCAGTAAAAAATTAGGTTTTTGAAAAATTTACTGTAGAAAAGGCAATCCCTGGCGCAATTAAAATTTGCGACAGTAAAAAATTATTTTTTGAAAAATTTACTATAGAAAAGGCAATCCCTGGCGTATTTAAATTTGCGACAGTAAAAAATTATTTTTTGAAAAATTTACTATAGAAAAGGCAATCCCTGGCGTATTTAAAATTTGCGACAGTATAAAATTAATTTTTGAAAAATTTACTGTAGGAAAGGCAAATCCCTGGCGCAATTAAAATTTGCGACAGTAAAAAATTATTTTTTGCAAAATTTACTATAGAAAAGGTAATCCCTGCGCAATTACAATTTGCGACAGTAAAAAATTATTTTTTTGCAAAATTTACTATAGAAAAGGCAATCCCTGGCGTATTTAAAATTTGCGACAGTATAAAATTAATTTTTGAATAATTTACTATAGAAAAGGCAATCCCTGGCGTAATTAAAATTTGCGACAGTAGAAAATTATTTTTTGAATAATTTACTATTGAAAATGCAATCCATGGCGTAATTAAAATTTGCGACAGTAGAAAATTATTTTTTGAATAATTTACTATAGAAAAGGCAATCCCTGGCGCAATTAAAATTTGCGACAGTAAAAAATTATTTTTTGCAAAATTTACTGTAGAAAAGGCAATCCCTGGCGCAATTAAAACTTGCGATAGTAAAAAATTATTTTTTGAATAATTTACTATAGAAAAGGCAATCCCTGGCGTATTTAAAATTTGCGACAGTAAAAAATTAATATTTTGAAAAATTTACTGTAGAAAAGGCAATCCCTGGCGCAATTAAAATTTGCGACAGTAAAAAATTATTTTTTGAATAATTTACTATAGAAAAGGCAATCCCTGGCGCACTTAAAATTTGCGACAGTATAAAATTATTTTTTGAATAATTTACTATAGAAAAGGCAATCCTTGGCGTAATTAAAATTTGCGACAGTATAAAATTATTTTTTGAATAATTTACTATAGAAAAGCAATCCCTGGCGTAATTAAAATTTGCCGACAGTAGAAAATTATTTTTTGAATAATTTACTATAGAAAAGGCAATCCCTGGCGTAATTAAAATTTGCGACAGTAGAAAATTATTTTTTGAATAATTTACTATAGAAAAGGCAATCCCTGGCGCAATTAAAATTTGCGACAGTATAAAATTATTTTTTGAATAATTTACTATAGAAAAGGCAATCCCCGGCGTAATTAAAATTTGCGACAGTATAAAATTATTTTTTGAATAATTTACTATAGAAAAGGCAATCCGTGGCGCAATTAAAATTTACGACAGTAAAAAATTAATTTGTGAGAAATTTACTATAGAAAAGGCAATCCCTGGTATATTTAAAATTTGCGACAGTAGAAAAATTATTTTTTGAATAATTTACTATAGGAAAGGCAATCTCTGGCGCAATTAAAATTTGCGACAGTAAAAAATTATTTTTTGAATAATTTACTATAGAAAAAGCAATCCCTGGTGTAATTAGAATTTGCGACAGTAGAAAATTATTTTTTTGAATAATTTACTATAGAAAAGCAATCCCTGGCGTATTTAAAATTTGCGACAGTAAAAAATTATTTTTTGAATAATTTACTATAGAAAGGCAATCCCTGGCGTATTTAAAATTTGCGACAGTAAAAAATTACTTTTTTGAATAATTTACTATAGAAAAGGCAATCCCTGGCGTAATTAAAATTTGCTACAGTAAAATAATATTTTTTGAATAATTTACTATAGAAAAGGCAATCCCTGGCGTAATTAAAATTTGCGACAGTAGAAAATTATTTTTGAATAATTTACTATAGAAAAGGCAATCCCTGGCGTAATTAAAATTTGCGGACAGTATAAAATTAATTTTTGAAAAATTTACTGTAGAAAAGGCAATCCCTGGCGCAATTAAAATTTGCGACAGTAGAAAATTATTTTTTGAAAAATTTACTGTAGAAAAGGCAATCCCTGGCGCAATTAAAATTTGCGACAGTAGAAAATTATTTTTTGAATAATTTACTGTAGAAAAGGCAATCCTGGCGCAATTAAAATTTGCGACAGTAAAAAATTATTTTTTGAATAATTTACTATAGAAAAGGCAATCCCTGGCGCACTTAAAATTTGCGACAGTAAAAAATTAATTTGTGAGAAATTTACTATAGAAAAGGCAATCCCTGGGATATTTAAATTTGCGACAGTAAAAAATATTTTTTGAATAATTTACTATAGAAAAGGCAATCCCTGGCGTATTTAAAATTTGCGACAGTAAAAAATTAATTTGTGAAAAATTTACCTGGCGAAATTGAAATTTGCGAGAGTAAAAAATTATTTTTTGAATAATTTACTATAGAAAAGGCAATGCCTGGCGTAATTAAAATTTGCGACAGTTGAAAATTATTTTTTGAATAATTTACTATAGAAAAGGCAATCCCTGGGATATTTAAAATTTGCGACAGTAGTAAAATTATTTTTTGAATAATTTACTATAGAAAAGGCAATCCCTGGCGTATTTAAAATTTGCGACAGTAAAAAATTATTTTTTGCAAAATTTACTATAGAGAAGGCAATCCCTGTCGTAATTAAAATTTTCGACAGTAAAAAATTAATATTTTGAAAAATTTACTGTAGAAATGGCAATCCCTGGCGCAATTAAAATTTGCGACAGTAGAAAATTATTTTGTGAATAATTTACTGTAGAAAAGGCAATCCCTGGCGCAATTAAAATTTTCGACAGTAAAAAATTAATATTTGAAAAAATTTACTGTAGAAAAGGCAATCCCTGGCGTAATTAAAATTTGCGGCAGTAAAAAATTAGTTTTTGAAAAATTTACTGTAGAAAAGGCAATCCTGGCGCAATTAAAATTTGCGACAGTGAAAAATTATTTTTTGAATAATTTACTGTAGAAAAGGCAATCCCTGGCGCAATTAAAATTTGCGACAGTATAAAACTATTTTTTGAATAATTTATTATAGAAAAGGCAATCCCTGGCGCACTTAAAATTTGCGACAGTAAAAAATTATTTTTGAATAATTTACTATAGAAAAGGCAATCCCTGGGCGTAATTAAAATTTGCGACAGTAGAAAATTATTTTTTTGAATAATTTACTATAGAAAAGGCAATCCCTGGCGCACTTAAAATTTGCGACAGTAAAAAATTAATTTGTGAGAAATTTACTATAGAAAAGGCAATCCCTGGGATATTTAAAATTTGCGACAGTAGAAAATTATTTTTTGAAAAATTTACTATAGAAAAGGCAATCCCTGGGCGTAATTAAAATTTGCGGCAGTAAAAAATTAGTTTTTGAAAAATTTACTGTAGAAAAGGCAATCCCTGGCGCAGTTAAAATTTGCGACAATAAAAAATTATTTTTTGAAAAATTTACTATAGAAAAGGCAATCCCTGGCGTATTTAAAATTTGCGACAATGGAAAACTATTTTTTGAATAATTTACTGTAGAAAAGGGCAATCCCTGGCGCAATTAAAATTTGCGACAGTAAAAAATTATTTTTTGAATAATTTACTATAGAAAAGGCAATCCCTGCCGTATTTAAAATTTGCGACAGTAAAAAAATTAATTTGTGAGAAATTTACTATAAAATGGCAATCCCTGGGATATTTAAAATTGCGACAGTAAAAAATTATTTTTTGAATAATTTACTATAGAAAAGGCAATCCCTGGGATATTTAAAATTTGCGACAGTAGAAAATTATTTTTGAATAATTTACTATAGAAAAGGCAATCCCTGGCGCAATTAAAATTTGCGACAGTAGAAAATTATTTTTTGAATAATTTACTGTAGAAAAGGCAATCACTGGCGCAATTAAAATTTGCGACAGTATAAAAATTATTTTTTGAATAATTACTATTGAAAAGGCAATGCCTGGCGCACTTAAAATTTGCGACAGTAAAAAAATATTTTTTGAATAATTTACTATAGAAAAGGCAATCCCTGGCGTAATTAAAATTTGCGACAGTAGAAAATTATTTTTTGAATAATTTAATATAGAAAAGGCAATCCCTGGCGCACTTAAAATTTGCGACAGTAAAAAATTAATTTGTGAGAAATTTACTATCGAAAAGCCAATCCCTGGGATATTTAAAATTTTCGACAGTAGAAAATTATTTTTGAAAAATTTACTATAGAAAAGGCAATCCCTGGCGTAATTAAAATTTGAGGCAGTAAAAAATTAGTTTTTGAAAAATTTACTGTAGAAAAGGCAATCCCTGGCGCAATTAAAATTTGCGACAGTAAAAAATTATTTTTTGAAAAATTTACTATAGAAAAGGCAATCCCTGGCGTATTTAAAATTTGCCGACAGTAAAAAATTATTTTTGAAAAATTTACTATAGAAAAGGCAATCCCTGGCGTATTTAAAATTTGCGACAGTATAAAATTAATTTTTGAAAAATTTACTGTAGAAAAGGCAATCCCTGGCGCAATTAAAATTTGCGACAGTAAAAAATTATTTTTTGCAAAATTTACTATAGAAAAAGGTAAACTCTGGCGCAGTTACAATTTGCGACAGCAAAAAATTATTTTTTGAATAATTTACTATAGAAAAGGCAATCCCTGGCGTAATTAAAATTTGCGACAGTAGAAAATTATTTTTTGAATAATTTACTATAGAAAAGGCAATCCCTGCGTATTTAAAATTTGGGACAGTAAAAAATTAATATTTTGAAAATTTACTGTAGAAAAGGCAATCCTGGCGCAATTAAAATTTGCAACAGTAAAAAATTATTTTTTGAATAATTTACTATAGAAAAGGCAATCCCTGGCGCACTTAAAAATTGCGACAATATAAAATTATTTTTTGCAAAATTTACTATAGAAAAGGAAATCCATGGCGTAATTAAAATTTTCGACAGTAAAAAATTAATATTTTGAAAAATTTACTGTAGAAAAGGCAATCCATGGCGCAATTAAAATTTGCGACAGTAGAAAATTATTTTTTGAATAATTTACTGTAGAAAAGGCAATCCCTGGCGCAATTAAAATTTGCGACAGTATAAAATTATTTTTGAATAATTTACTATAGAAAAAGCAATCCCTGGCGCACTTAAAATTTGCGACAGTAAAAAATTATTTTTTGAATAATTTACTATAGAAAAGGCAATCCCTGGCGTAATTAAAATTTGCGACAGTAGAAAATTATTTTTTGAATAATTTACTATAGAAAAGGCAATCCCTGGCGCACTTAAAAATTTGCGACAGTAAAAAATTAATTTGTGAGAAATTTACTATAGAAAAGGCAATCCCTGGGATATTTAAAATTTGCGACAGTAGAAAATTATTTTTTGAAAAATTTACTATAGAAAAGGCAATCCCTGGCGTAATTAAAATTTGCGGCAGTAAAAAATTAGTTTTTGAAAAATTTACTGTAGAAAAGGCAATCCCTGGCGCAATTAAAATTTTGCGACAGTAAAAAATTATTTTTTGAAATATTTACTATAGAAAAGGCAATCCCTGGCGTATTTAAAATTTGCGACAGTAAAAAATTATTTTTTGAAAAATTTACTATAGAAAAGGCAATCCCTGGCGAATTTAAAATTTGCGACAGTATAAAATTAATTTTTGAAAAATTTACTGTAGAAAAGGCAATCCCTGGCGCAATTAAAATTTGCGACAGTAAAAAATTATTTTTTGCAAAATTTACTATAGAAAAGGTAATCCCTGGCGCAATTACAATTTGCGATAGTAAAAAATTATTTTTTTGCAAAATTTACTATAGAAAAGGCAATCCCTGGCGTATTTAAAATTTGCGACAGTATAAAATTAATTTTTGAATAATTTACTATAGAAAAGGCAATCCCTGGCGTAGTTAAAATTTGCGACAGTAGAAAATTATTTTTTGAATAATTTACTATAGAAAAGGCAATCCCTGGCGTAATTAAAATTTGCGACAGTAGAAAATTATTTTTTGAATAATTTACTATAGAAAAGGCAATCACTGGCGCAATTAAAATTTGCGACAGTAAAAAATTATTTTTTGCAAAATTTACTGTAGAAAAGGCAATCCCTGGCGCAATTAAAACTTGCGATTGTAAAAAATTATTTTTTGAATAATTTACTATAGAAAAGGCAATCCCTGGCGTATTTAAAATTTTGCGACAGTAAAAAATTAATATTTTGAAAAATTTACTGTAGAAAAGGCAATCCCTGGCGCAATTAAAATTTGCGACAGTAAAAAATTATTTTTTTAATAATTTTACTATAGAAAAGGCAATCCCTGGCGCACTTAAAATTTGCGACAGTATAAAATTATTTTTTGAATAATTTACTATAGAAAAGGCAATCCTTGGCGTAATTAAAATTTGCGACAGTATAAAAATTATTTTTTGAATAATTTACTATAGAAAAGGCAATCCTTGGCGTAATTAAAATTTGCGACAGTATAAAATTATTTTTTGAATAATTTACTATAGTAAAGGCAATCCCTGGCGTATTTAAAATTTGCGACAGTAAAAAATTAATTTGTGAAAAATTTACCTGGCGAAATTGAAAATTGCGAGAGTAAAAAATTATTTTTTGAATAATTTACTATAGAAAAGGCAATCCCTGGCGCAATTAAAATTTGCTACAGTATAAAATTATTTTTTGAATAATTTACTATAGAAAAGGCAATCCCTGCGTAATTAAAATTTGCGACAGTAAAAAATTATTTTTTGAATAATTTAATATAGAAAAGGCAATCCCTGGCGTAATTAAAATTTGCGACAGTAAAAAATTATTTTTTGAATAATTTACTATAGAAAAGGCAATCCCTGGCGTAATTTAAAATTTGCGACAGTAAAAAATTATTTTTTGAATAATTTAATATAGAAAAGGCAATCCCTGGCGTAATTAAAATTTGCGACAGTTGAAAAATTTTTTTGAGTAATTTACTATAGAAAAGGCAATCCCTGGCGTAATTAAAATTTGCGACAGTAGAAAATTATTTTTTGAATAATTTACTATAGAAAAGGCAATCCCTGGCGCAATTAAAATTTGCGACAGTAAAAAATTATTTTTTGAATAATTTACTATAGAAAAGGCAATCCCTGGCGCACTTAAAATTTGCGACAGTAAAAAATTAATTTGTGAGAAATTTACTATAGAAAAGGCAATCCCTGGGATATTTAAAATTTGCAACAGTAAAAAATTATTTTTTGAATAATTTACTATAGAAAAGGCAATCCCTGGCGTATTTAAAATTTGCGACAGTAAAAAATTAATGTGTGAAAAATTTACCTGGCGAAATTGAAATTTGCGAGAGTAAAAAATTATTTTTGAATAATTTACTATAGAAAAAGGCAATCCCTGGCGTAATTAAAATTTGCGACAGTTGAAAATTATTTTTTGAATAATTTACTATAGAAAAGGCAATCCCTGGCGGACTTAAAATTTGCGACATTAGAAAATTATTTTTTGAATAACTTACTATAGAAAAGGCAATCCCTGGCGCAATTAAAATTTGCGACAGTAAAAAAAATATTTTTTGAATAATTTACTATAGAAAAGGCAATCCCTGGCGTAATTAAAATTTGCGACAGTATAAAATTATATTTTGAATAATTTACTATAGAAAAGGCAATCCCTGGCGCACTTAAAATTTGCGACAGTAAAGAATTATTTTTTGAATAATTTACTATAGAAAAGGCAATCCCTGGCGTAATTAAAATTTGCGACAGTAGAAAATTATTTTTTTAATAATTTACTATAGAAAAGGCAATCCCTGGCGCACTTAAAATTTGCGACAGTGAAAAATTAATTTGTGAGAAATTTACTATAGAAAAGGCAAGCCCTGGGATATTTAAAATTTGCGACAGTAGAAAATTATTTTTTGAATAATTTTACTATAGAAAAGGCAATCCCTGGCGCAATTAAAATTTGCGACAGTAAAAA
The DNA here is from genome assembly GCA_963930735.1 of Dioctria linearis. Lineage (NCBI taxonomy): Eukaryota > Metazoa > Arthropoda > Insecta > Diptera > Asilidae > Dioctria > Dioctria linearis. The sequence continues at coordinate 266 of CAWVNZ010000091.1, read as the reverse complement.
ATTATTTTTTGAATAATTTACTATAGAAAAGGCATTCCCTGGCGTATTTAAATTTGCGACAGTAAAAAATTATTTTTTGAATAATTTACTATAGAAAAGGCAATCCCCTGGCGTATTTAAAATTTGCGACAGTAAAAAATTATTTTTTGAATAATTTACTACAGAAAAGGCAATCCCTGGCGTAATTAAAATTTGCGACAGTAAAAAATTATTTTTTGAATAATTTACTATAGAAAAGGCAATCCCTGGAGTAATTAAAAAAATTT